>JAOTRI020116091.1:0-12547 GCA_028564885.2 Zoanthus sanctaehelenae | reverse complement strand
AAAAGACACTTTCGGAAGACTTCGCAGGCTGACTTGGCTGTCGTAATTTTCCATAACAATAGCTAGAATAAATTTAAGTAAACCATTGCTGGGGGTAGCAAGGCGTTTGTGACCCTTGCCTTAATTGACCTGAGGAGTAGACAAATATTCAATTGCCCATCATTTCCAGAAGTTCTGATAAAGTTGTTGAAGATGTTGCCATCTACTTAAACGGTTAACTTTAACTTCACTAATATTGGGTTCTGGGAACTGATTTAATGGCTTACTGATGAGAAAGTGTCCCGGAATCAGTGCTTGTAAATCAGATGGGCTGGTAGAGATTGTAGTAAGCGGACGAAAGTTTAGGCAAACTTCGATTTGGCAGAGAACCGTTGACATCTCTTCAAAGGTCAGACCAGCATCACCAACGACACGTCTTAAATGATATTTCACACTCTTAACTCCAAACTCCCACAGTCCTTCAAAAGTACTTGCTTTTTGCTGCATGAAATGCCATTCAATTTGATCTTGTTGTTAGGTCTTCCCTACGATATCATTATGCTCATCTTTGCAGATAATTTGACGGAACTCTCTGTTTGCTCACACAAAATTTGTTCCATTATCACTGAACATGCTGCTAGGCTTTCGACGGCGAGAGATAAATGTTCTAAATGCTGCCAAAAAGGCTTCTGTTGACAGACTTGTGACTAATTCGAGATGAATGGCTTTGACCGCCAGACACACAAACAAGGCTATCCAGGCCTTTTCGTTTCTACGACGACGTTCACGTCCAATTTTCAATAAGACAGGTCCAGCATAATCTACACCTGTAAAATTGAAGTCTTTTTTGGTGTACACCCATGATCTGCTGTAGTAAGGTCGCCTTGTTCCTACGACACGTTACGCATTTATGAAGAGATTGTCGTATCACGTGTCTAGCGCCATGATCCCATACTTTTGTCGCAGAGTGGCTAAGAGCAGTTGTAGTCCAGCGTGGAGGTTCTTTAAATGCTCATAATCAATTATCAATCTCGTCAGCTTGTGATTCTTTGGGAAAATTATGGGATACTTTCTGTCAAAGAAGGGGTTCAGAGAAATCAACTTGCTGCTGCAAGGAATCGTTTTCTTTGCCTTTAAACAATCGATCTCTGTGCTACATCCTTCACGTTGAACATCTTTTACTAGTAGTAACAGAGTACTCTTCAATTCTTCAGTTGTCCAAGGACCTGTCCTTGATACGTTTGTTTTTCCTGGGGACCAACGACGACACCAAGGGTAATACACGCAGAACTTTCATGAATGACGAATATTGGAACTAACTGAGAATGGACTTGATTGACGATTTGCTTATCGTTATGGTGCAACTCTTCCTGTGTTTCACATTGCTTTCCTTTGTAGAAGAAATGTTTGGTTGAAGTGGCCAAATTTCGGGTCGTTCAGACAACCATGCAGGGGCTCCAAACCAATCTGTACACTTTAAGAATTCACTTGCATTTACTCCTCTACTTACGATGTCAGCTGGGTTAACGTCTGTAGGACAATAATACTAGTTCGACGGGTACACTAGGTTTTGAATTTGATTCACACGATTACCAACAAAGGTCTTCCACTGGTTTGGATCTCCTCGTTTCCAACATAAACCAACCATCGAGTCTGTCGAACAGTAAATACCAGGCTCCAAATTACAGAATGCCGTTTGAATTCTTCTCATCAATTTAGCCACAAGGTGAGCTCCACACAATTTCAAACGAGGTAATGAAATTTTCTTCAAGGGCGCGACCCTCGACTTGGCAGCAATCAATCTTGATAGTGTATCCCCATTCGAAGTCAAAGTACTCAGATAGACCACAGCAGCATATGCAGACTCAGAAGCATCATAAAATTCATGTTATTCATATCTTGTAACAATTTCTTTAGGCACAAGGCATCTAGACTCTCGCAGCTTTGTAAGCTCTGTGAGTCCTGCTCTCCAAAGTTTCCAGTCATGCAGAAACTCCACCGAAAGAGGCTCATCCCAAGATTCTCTGAGCAGCCAACGTTTTTAAAACATGATCTTTTCTTTGACTAATACTGGCGCTAACAGTCCCAGAGGATCAAACAGTCGTGACGAATCCGCTAAGAATTGACATCAAACAAACATTCAATAGGTTGCACTTTTAAAAAAATTAATTCTTCAATGGACACAATTACATGCCGAGAGTCTTAATCACGTATTCAGACTGCCCAAAGTCTAAGTTAAAATCATATTTAATGTCACGAAGATCCTGTGGTAGTTCTTCCAGTATTTCGGTACTGTTTGACGACCACTTTCGGAGATTAAATCCACCTCCCTTTAACATGTCAGTCAATTGTCGTTTAGTTTCCACTCCTGTGGGAATATCAGCAGCTCCGGACAAGCAACCATCCATGTACATATCTCTTTTGTTGATAGGTGATGCAAGAGGATAATTCTTTTCTTCATCATTCGCTAATTTGACAAGAACTTTTTGTGTGTGATATACAGAAGAAGCAACAGCAAATGTCATTCTTGTCATCCTATATTCTTGAAAATTTTCACTTGGCTTTTCTCTCAAAGAAAACGATGACAATTACGATCATGTACATTAAGCTCAACTTGTCTATACATCTTAGCAATGTCTGCAAAAAAGGCTACGGGATGAATGCAAAAACGCATCAGTGTGTCAAACAAATCATCCTGAACTTTCGGACCAACCATCGGATAATCATTTAAAGATGAAGTAGCTCAATAAGCATTAATTCAAATCCGAAACTTGACAGCTGTGTGAATTTTGTAGTTTGAATATATTTCTTTACAGTCTTATAAGGAGGATGGTTTATGTGAAAATATCTCAGTACAGTCCATTATATTTCTTAGGTCTGGGAAGGTTGAAATTTGTTTTGCTTTCCTATTTTCCTCATAAGCAGACATTTGGCAAAAGTCTTTCAGGTGAAAATATTATTAGTCCAGTCATCAAGTGAAACTGAGTCAAACAAATTGTAAAAGTTTTTTTCTTACTTTCAAGTTGTAGATAGGGCTGATTGAAATAACATTCTGAAAATTCGCAAAAATTCCTGCTGCAGAACATGCTCAAATCAACGGGTGTAATACCGCCGTTTTCCACAGGGAGCCCAGTAATCGGAAAATTTTGACAAACTCTCTATTTTGACATTTTGTACAATAAAGTTTTTACTTTTGGCAAAGAAAACCTACAAACATTGATTACAAAACCTTCTCTGGCATAAAACATTGTGGAAAGAAAAATTAACCGAGTAAATAACTGTTTATCAATTATCCACAGGGTACCTACAAATTTAGTCACTTAATTGGATATAAAAAACCAACCAACGTCACTCAAAAAGTAATTAATAGTTCACAGACAAAAATGTTTGAGATTTTATTATATGTTGTCATAAACTCATTGAAATATAAAGCCTAGAATTTTCATTTTTTTTTATTATAACTTTTCTTTATACAAACATCTGCATTCATTTTTTCGTCCGTATAAAAACATCAGTGAGTTACATCAAAAACGACCCAACAGTTAAGTATAATTAATCTCAACAGTTTTGTACAGATGAAAAGGTGCTCTGCATTTATTTCATTAACATAGATCTTATAGAGAAATAATGTAGAAATTAAATATATATTGCCGCGGGTCTCTATTCTTCCATCTTTGCTATTTTCTCAGCTGTTACCACCCTTTTTGGGATTATGTGTTTGTTTTCGGGACCGGGTAACCACAGCAATAATTCCCATTCCATGGAATGTACCATGGCCATCTAGTGTGTGGGTGTTGTGATCTAGGTTATCTGCAATATTTTGTGCAAATCTTCCAGATGTCAGACCTTTTATATCTGTTCCCTGGTTAACTGCTGCGCTGTGCTCATATTCTTGCATGGTTGCATATGAGTAGCAAAACCCATACGATTTTAGCGACTCCACTACATTTTGATGCAAAATGGTGATGCATTTGAATCGCTAGCCTTTTCCTTAAGGAAGAGTTGTAGTGGTAAAAATTGTAAGGCTTGGTTTACTGATTCCATTTCATCACTACTGGGAAAATCATTATTTGATGGGGGAACTTTTTTAATGTCGCTCTTGAATAACTTTGCTGCTGCTTCCACAATTCTTTCTTTCTCAGCTTCATAGTCGTCATTCTTTGGCTACTTGTAAAAGTCACCGATTAATGTTGCAGCAGTAACATTGAAAGTGACAATGTTTTTGTGATTTACAGGAATAATAACTATTTTTCCACGGAAATGTTCCTCTAATTTTCATTCACCTGTTCCGCAAAGATACTTCCCCATCTTGTCAACGAGATGAGATATGGAAAACTGTTCGTCATCGAGTTCTTCTCAGTAGAAAGTTCGCTACTTTTAGGAAAGCCTCTGTCTTGATAGTGTCAGCCGGCAGGGCGTCCTACTTTTTGACGCTTAGCGAAACCTGTGTCATCACTAATCAATTTGCTTGGAATTTGTTTAACTATCGTTTCTGAAGTTGACATTGCAAGCATTGTAATAAACGGCATCTGATGCATATAAATCACGTGCGTACTCCAGTCGGCCACGTACTTTCTCCGTCCTTTCGTCATTGCTTATTGAGCAAGTGGCATAAACCGCGGTCTGAAAGTCCTCTGATCGCACTGGGATTACGTCGTATCCGCGCTTTTGTCCACTAAATTTTGCTGGTTGGCCACAAAAAAATAGTGCTCCTTGAATACAAAAGTTGGCACTATTGAACTACGAGTAATATTTGTCCTTTGGGCATTTTCTCCAGAAGTTGTCTCCCTTTTGGGGCGTGTGAAATCAAGACGACATTTGGTGTGAACTCTCTAACCAGGTTTCACAAGGGTTGTACAGTTATCTTGTGAACGGCTAACTGAATTTATCTTTTTACAGCCCTTTAGTCGTAACTTTAGTGTAGGTTCCCCATTGTCTAAAGTTTGATTACAAAAGAAACACTGTGGATTTATATTCATACGGAAACCTAACACAGCATCTTCAGAAAGAACTACCAAATCACTGAAAGCATGAAAGCAAGCATAAAAAAAAAACACGAAATATTTTTTTTAAAAAATTTATAGACTTTTATATTAGCCGTTAAGCCGGTTAGCCGGTTACAGATTGTGCTTGGTAACTTTTTAGCAACTTATTGTATTTGGAGCAACTTTGTACGAGTCCAGCAACTTTAAGCAACTTTCCCCGAAAAAGCATAATTTTCGAGAATTTACCATGAAAACCAGAAAATGAGTAAGACTAAAATATATGCTTTTGTATTTGTTCTTTCTGAATAATTCAAACCCAACACGATTATATGAAGCCAATTTGTAAGATTTGATCGCTTTAAAGTTTTTATAAAGTTTAACCCGCACAAATACAGTAGATGTAAAGATATCTTATGCAACCAAACTAAAGTGTTGTTACAAATTGCGTGTCAGGACTGAGGAGTCGTTCAAGACAACCCGATGGCACAAGCAATTATTATAAACTTAAATTTTTAAACAGAATAAATAATATTAAAAAAATATATAGCTTATCTTTTACTTTAGGTTCCATCTTTTGTAAGCAACGTTTCACATTGCAGGAGCAACTTTCTCAAATTTCGAGCAATTTTTGGGCAACTTTGAGTATTTATAAAGCAACATTTCAGCATTTTCGCAGCACAATCTTTAAAAGCCCAAAGCCGGTAAAAATTTACAATTAATTCCACCATAATAAGCTGTAATTCTTTCATTGATGCTTGCCTTATTGCAACCACAGGATAATACTAAAGCTATGTAAATAATTAAATGTAGAAGAACCAAATAAAAAGCAGTAGAGAAAAGCAATAAAACTATGACAGTTTTGTACTTGCAGACGAATTATTTACTTAGTAAAATGCCAGGCTTTCATTAATACACAGGAAGCCCAAATGTACCACTTCTATTTAGTATTATTGTGAATATAATCAAATTTTTAAATATAATAAATGGCTGAATATGTTTTTTATATTTAATAGGGTTATTTTGTTCAATTGCAAACTAAAAACATGAATTAATTCCGAGACAGATTTGGCATACATTTTTAGTATGATACTAACCTTATGTGTATCTTTGATTTGGCAGTAAGGAAAAAACTTTTACAGTTTGTTTGACTCAGACCCACAAATTTTCGCTAGATGACTGGACTATATATGTTGTTAATTAATGAAGAAAAAAATTTACTGACACCAAACCTTTGTGCAATATTAGTGACTGACAATCCTACTCTCAGCCTGACCAAAACCAAAAATGGTTCTTCTTCCATAGAAAGCTTGTATAATGATCCTCTTTTAGTGCCTGAATCTTTACTAAAATACATTTTCCAATTTCTCTATTTTTCTCTTTTTGCATACCTAGCGTCCAAATAGTCATAGAGTGCTTTGAAGGTAAATTACTTGGCAAATTCAGTCCAGTATTTAAAGTTTTTATCATCATGTTTTAACTCCTCCAAAAAAGACACTTCTAACGCAGTTTTACACTTCCTTTTTGAAGTTTAAACATCTTATTTTGGAGTGAAGAAAAAACTCTTTTAGGTGCTCCTCATTCACGTCTGATGTCTTAGAATCAACCTGTGGGCTATTTTTTTTATTTTTTATGTTTTTATTTTTATTGCTTCGCCATATACATAAATACAATAATTACTATAAGTAAGGATATTAAAACATTAGCTATGAACGATTTACGAATAAACATCAAAGATCCTTGTATTAGTACTTCCACTGCTTCGTTTACGTCTCGTTTTCGATTCTACAACGAAGTTCCACAGCACGAAAATGCTTGTTTCCGTCAAAGGAATGGTTCCGGTTACATGCAGGAAATGTATGTTTCCGTTTGAGGATACACGTGTATCCGTCAACGGATTGCTACAGGTTACGCATGTTTCCGTCGTGCCGGTTACACCGGAAACGGACCCGCTTTTAAGTCACGTTTCCGTTGTCACATTTACGTGACGGAAACTCACGTTTAAGTATCGCGATTCCTTGTTTACGTCGTTTGTTTCCGTTATGTTTTAGTGTTTTAAATTGAGGAACGTGAATCATTTTACGAAGGAAATGTGAACCGATTGCTGCTGACTGGCTTATTATTATGGGTTTTTCCCTTTACGGATGATTTTTATATCGTCCTGAGCTGTTTGCAATTTTGCTTCTTGTTTGATATTTGCAGTGTTGAAGTTGAGATTACAAGCTAAGGTTAAACATCTTTTCACGGATCTAAAATTGTATATTTCATCTAAGTACGCTTGAGGGAGTTGATTCTTATTCATAGAGTAGAGAAACAGTAAAACAACTCAATATAATACCATCTTTGATACTTTTATTATTAAACGCGATTTAAAAAACATTTTTACAATTTGGGCAACAATACAGTGAAAACTATGTTAAAAAATCTACAAATAGAAAATAGAAAAACCTAGTTAACTGTGCATTATGCACTCTTATGAAACAAAATTTTAAAATTTAAAACTATTATATAAAAAGTTCAAATTCTAAGAAACACAAACAAGCTCAAATTCATAAAATATCAAAGTCAACATTCTCTGACAGCCCATCGAGGACTTTGGGTTGGAACTTTCCTGTCGGAAAATTCCTCACTTCTCTGAACTTTAGAACTAGCCCTCTGTTTGGCAGGGGTTAGAGATGCTTCGTAAACCCTATCCAGTGTGACCTTTATGTTCTTTAGCTTTGTTCGCTCCCATGGAAGTTTTTTTGTTTTCCTATTCTTGACCCCACGGCAGCTACTTGGTGTTCCCTCAACTTCGCTTTCTTCCGATGACATAAATTCAACCGCATTGGGAGAGGTCAAAATCTGGCTTGCCTTCTCCTTGTCGCTTTGGGACAAAGGTGCCTTTTCAAGAATTCCAAGGCGCTTCTCCAGCTTCTATAAGACAAAAAAGAAACAATTGGTTATCTATCATTATTAAAGTAATTTTTCTATTCAAAACAATAACAATGTAAAGAAAACCTTTCAACAACCATGTACATAATATTTTAATTTTAGTATATTTGTAACCTTTATTTAACTGCAATATACTAGCAAAAATAAAATACAAAGGTACTGGTACTTAATATTTGGTGAGAGCTGACACCAGACAGTGTGTTTCTTAAGGCATGGGAAGTGTGGTATCAGAAGTGGAAAAGCAGGTACACCTGGAGTGGGTACGAGGTCAAGCATGGAATCCTCAAGTATCTAATGAGAAATGGGGCATCCCCAGAATTATTTTGAATTTTTTGTTGCTCTGGAAAATAATGCAATTTTGAGCATTTGAGAAACCAAAGAAAAATACTAGGTTTTACTTTTAAAAAATCACTGAACTCTTTGTAAGAGCATCAAGTCACGACAGCACCTATTTCTATGTGAAACTCTTAATAACAGCTATTAAAATTATGGAAGGGAAAACTTCATCACACATTACTGTTGTAAAATTTTTGTCTAGTGACTTTAAAAAGTTGCAAGACTCCTTTGCTGGGGAAAGGTGCTACAGTCATCGGGAAACATCGGTACAATTTACCAGTGTACCTGCCTTAAAACACTGCTAGAAATAAAATTGGTGCATTCCAACTTCAGAAAGTCAGAAGGCAGTCTACAGACAAACATGAACAAAACACGGATTATGCAAAACACTACTAGCTTAACCGATGCACGAATAAAAAAGGATTGTTTGAGCAATTTGTACAGGCCAGAATATACATGAATATCCATAACTAACTTGCATCAAAGTCAACATTAAATCCTGAACGTACCCGTTTCAACCGATTAGTTCTCTTGGTTTGAGTTCGATGTCTTTCAAATGAATTATTTCGTCTTCTAGTACAGTCATCTCTGAGCGATTTCCAATACTGGTGAACAGCATCTGTGGGAATAATTCGAGGGCTACCCATATTCATTTTATGCAACACTGAGTCCATTGTTCTAATCTACTGTACACATTACATTTCCCTAACTAGTATTGATACAGATAACAGAAAATGTGTCATTTATTATTACCATACATAATTTTTTTTTGCCTGGTGGTCTAATCAAACTAAAGAGGCCTCAGTGATACTTTTTGTTCAAACGTCGATGAAATTCAGCACCAAAATCATTTTTTACACATTCTCAAATAATTTATGACCTGAAAATCAGAGATTCAAAATTTATTTATGAAAGAAAACATGTTCTCTGTTCCCCCATAGCCTAGTAAAAACCAAAGTTAACATTTTTTTCACAGATCAGTGAAAACCTGAGACACAATTAAGTGTTTTCACATGCTCAACGATTGTCAAAAACTTTGGCTAAGTTTCCACCAGGCTATGAAGGTACAGATAACATGTTTTAATTTTTTTATAAAATTTTTATTTTTCGTGTTAACAAAGAGAAAGATGATATATGAAGCTTGCACATATGTGTCTATTTTACTTCTTTCATATGCATGAAACTGTAAATTATATTTACTTTCAGACAGAGCCAACCATATTGCTGACATCATTTTCATGCTTAATAATACTATAAAAACACACTTGTAGACCTATCCAAAGACACATACTATCCAAATTATTTTATAAAGGCAATCAAAAAGTTTAAACTGTATATATGAAGTGAAAAAATTGAACACATTTTTATGTATTAGTTTAAAAGACCTTTCTAAAACCGGAAGTATGGTGTTGAAATTTTTTTCAATATCACATTTAGTTATTATGATATTCATGTTTGAATATTTAATTAGATGACATCATAGGTTGTGTTCCTGGCCTGACTTTGTTTTAGTTTAAAAATGAGTTATATGTGATATTAAAAAAATTTCAACACTATCCTTCCAATTTTAGAAAGGTCTTTTCAACTAACTCATACAAATGCGTTCAATTTTTTAACTTCATATTACACTTTGAGCTATTAAAAAACTTTTATACAGAGGTGCCACAAAGTTACCTTGAATTTTAGCTCTTGACCATTTTTCTTTACCATGTAATGAACGTACTTCCTTTACTATCTTCTTGAGCACTGACCGATTTTCACTGCTGCAATACCTTAACACACAATAGCAATTTGTAAAAATGAAGGTAAAGCCAATTTATATTCTTTAGTACACAAGTGTGATTGATTCATGTAATTCCAATAAGCAATAATACTTGATTTTATTTCATACAATAACAGTATTAGTTTTTAACTATGATTTGCTTATACTAATAAAAACTAAAAATAACATAGAAACAAATGTTTAAAATACAAAGTTGTTTCACAGCATTTTATTGGAGGAGCATGACAATTGAACTTGTTTTTATCTTTTACATTGTTTACTATTCCAATATGGCCACTATAAATCTACTCTAAAAGCAAATTGAACAACTTTAAAAGGTCATTTCATGTGAAAATCAGGCTTTATAAAGTAGAACTCCAGAAACTCAAACTTGAATAACTTGAAAACGAAAAACTAACCAAATCCCAATTCCCTTGGATAAGACCCAAATTTTCCGTTCAGTTGACTCGAGTTAGGATAATTGGACAATTCCACAACTTACAAATTTTATTAATTCAACAACCAAATAATATATTTGACAGTTAATAAACAATCATAAAAGATAAATCAGATGCAGTATCTTTGTTGTCTCAAAGACAAGAACAGTGAAACAGTGTAATAAACATGTATCAATTGGAATCTCTGTACAAATACATATGTTCTTGATGTTTTAGCTTAAAATTTTTTCAGTTGCTGAGTACAATTGATTAATGGTCACTACTCAAGGCATTCAACTCATTTAGGATGTTGCACACATGGGATTCTCATCCCAAAATGTATTAGTTGTTTGAGA
Organism: Zoanthus sanctaehelenae; assembly: GCA_028564885.2. NCBI lineage: Eukaryota > Metazoa > Cnidaria > Anthozoa > Zoantharia > Zoanthidae > Zoanthus > Zoanthus sanctaehelenae. Next base: position 1,761 of record JAOTRI020116091.1, on the reverse strand, counting down.
AATGCTTAATTTGCACTAATTGTATACCAGTCCTATAAACTATTAATTATTAACCTGGAAAATTAACTATGGATCCTTAACTACTAAACACTGGGCTTCTACTGTAACTATATAGGTATTACCAGTGAATTCACCAAGGTGCAATTTCGCCCAGGTACACTCAAGTGAAATCGCCCAGCATCACAAATTCTAATCTCTTTATATGCCTAACTTATCTTTACTGGAACAGAAATGTGAACAAAGAAATGTCAAATTTATGTTTTGTACTTGTCCACAGCAATTCTGTAGTCATAAATGTTATAAAAATTTTTCTCTTGTTGTTTTACTTCTTTCGGTTGATATTTTCAAACTAACTCCAGCCTTCTCAAAATGTTTCTGAGGAGCAGGTTATATTAATGTTGGAGGTGGTTTTCTTTTTTTCTTTTCTCCTTGTTGTTAGTAAAAATAATACGACAAGGAGACGGTCAAATTCCCAGAGGAGGCGGCTCATTGAGCAGAGTGGCAACCGGCTCATTTTGAAAAGACTGCAACTCTATTTATTATTGTAACTTCTAATCTATCTTTCTTTGAGCTATCAATGTTTGATTACTAAATCAATGATAATACTTTTATTTGAAATTTTAAAATCTTAATTTCAGGAACTAAAAATTTCGATCGCATATCACTGGTATCGCAATGTTTCTTCACCTTCTCAAGATTTCGCTTGGTGCCCAGTTTGTTCCATTTTTCTTTTCTTTTTAAACAAAATTTTAAAAAGCAACTTCTATGTTCAAAACAAAACTGAACAAATGCTGTAAGTTTTTCTTATTTAACTATGTGAATGTAGTACCCGGGCAAATTCACCGTAAAACCTGAGCAAAATTGCACCTGGGTGAATTCACTGGCATCCATTATATACCATTGCCATCATATACTGTGGAAAGAATCTTTTGAAAGGTTTATCATGACAATGCAAACTAATTTTATTATCTAAAGCAAAACATTCATACTTACTCCTGAGCAAAGTTAAAAGCAAGGCTATTCTCCTGGTTTTCTTCAATTTCACCAAGTTTCTTAAGTTCTTTATAAACAACTCTAACAGCATCCTGAATCATATCATAACTGCAGTTAATATTCAGAAAGGAATTTCATACAAAATTCAAATATCACATTTCTTCGACATAGGGGGCGCGTTAATTGTCATATTTAACATGTGCCAAATCTAAAGTGACTGAGCGAAATTTATTCAAGGTTCTTCATCTTTGCCCAATGGAACAAAATAAAAACATTTTGAGGCTCAAACTGCTGAAAAAAATAAGAACGTTGAACCTGAGCAAAATTTTCTAGATCTTAATAAAAAAAAGGTGTACTGTAGTCATTAAAAGACTTTTTCTGATTTTTAATAAATATTTGGGACTCGCAGGTTTCTAGAATTATTTGAAGAAATTTCGTCAGCCGACCATTTAGTAATTTGAACTTTTTATGCTTTGTTTTAAAGAACTGTCTTAAAATGGCCGGTTGTCGTATAAAACAAAGCATTCAAATTCCTAACAATTTTCAACAAGTGACCTAATATGAAAAGCGTGCTTGGGACACCCTGATAAAACTTTAGCTCCAGAAGCAAGCGACCCAATTTTTAAACTCTTTTAAAAGGAAAAATGATGCTGCAGAAGGCTTCACAGCTTCATTTTACTGAAAACACTACAAAACAAGAGGCTCCATTGTAGCCTAGACTCGTGCCGGAATCTTTACATCATCAATAAAAATCAAAAATAACATTAG
>JAOTRI020116080.1:0-12548 GCA_028564885.2 Zoanthus sanctaehelenae | reverse complement strand
CCAGCATCATGTAAACGAAGAATGAATCATTCAAGAATGAAATGGACGCGAAAGTGATGCTTCTGGTGGACTGAAACCAACAGAGCGTGCGCACTTACAGACAAATAGTTCTTATCTGCTGTCCAATTACAGGCTCTCCATAGCTTTCCATTTCATTCCGGACTGAACTCCTTTGCGGATATTTTTCATGTAAACACAGAATGAATTTTATTTCCTTCCGGAATGAAACTCGATCCGGCAACATGTAAACACCGCCTGATTCCTTGTGATAAAAAATGCTTGTGCTTACGGAAGTTTCGCAGCACCTTTTTTATATTTTACTACCTTGAAGCTAGTTGAATGAATTTATTTTCGAAACATTTTAAAAAAAGAATTTTGGTGGAACGTACTTTCAGCGAGCTTACAATTTTAACATGTGAAGTTAAAAAACGACGCAACTGGCGAACTGATTAAATTAAGTGCATCGAGTAATTGAAATTCAGAAACCTGGAAAAGTCTGTTTCACATCTATCAGGATGTTCACATCATCACAGCTGTGGATTAAATACTTGAAGCTTTTAGAAAATACAAAACTCTTTGTCGCAGCACAGAGAAGTTGTTCACTCCGCTAAGGTTTGATTTATTGTTTATTGACTTTATCTTTTTCAAAAATGTATTTATGTTCAGTTGTATACACAGGCAGAGCATGGGGTGAATGCAGAAAGCATATGTTTCATGTAATGCTTTTTATTTATGTATATTTTTAATTTCATATATTCTCAAAGTCAAAAAGATGTTTCTTAATGTTCTGGTCACACAATCTTTTTATTCTATAAACAAAACATTGACACTTCGCTTTTCTTTCTAATATTATTAAACATAAACTTATCCGACAGAATAATGTTTTCCTTTCGCATCTCAAAAACTGAGCTTCTAGCTGCTTTTCAACATGTTGAAATTTCAAAATTTGTTAGAGCGCGCGATGAAAAACAGCAACAACTTTTCGAGAAGTTCCATTTATTTGGCAGTAGTTAAATGTGATCTAAGTAAATGACACTTATAAATAACACAAATTAAGTCTTACTTAGTCAGAAGCGTGCTCTCCTCAGTCCTCCTTGCATAACACGTAACACAAGAGCCAGAGAGCCCGTTTCACCGTCCATTCTTTTTAGCGCCCTGGCTCTACCGAAATAACCTGCTGGCATGTAAAAATTTTGATGTTTTAAAATCCGTCATGCGCAATTTGGACTTAACCACGTGTCAAGATGGATTACAATATTAACCATTTCAAATCCTTTATTAATTGTCCCCGCTGGGTCTTGGTTTAGAGGCCAAAACCCGAGGAGGCAACCTAGAATTCCCCCCCGTATACATATACGGATTTGAATGGAATAAAATTACATGTTCAAATAGTAGTCCAAATGATCCCGATTTCAAGACACTAGGCGCGCATAGTTTAAGTTGTATCGGGTAATTTTGTAGCTTATCACGAGGTCAACTAGGCGCGCATAGTCGTATCGGGTAATTTTTTAGCTTACCACGCGCGAGGTCAAGATACAAAGGCTTTTGAACCGAAAAGAAGGTGAATAAATAACTCAGTAATAGCTTGCTTTGAGGAAATAACTTGGTTTACAGTTATTCATTTGATTATAATGATAATAAATTATTATCGGATGTAATTGTTCGGTACAAAACTTGATTTGTCAGACACAAATCGCTGTTACACGAGGTCGACAGACTCGATCCCAAAATCTGCTAGACGCACCGATCAGAAATTGCAAGTCCGAAAATTAAATTCAGTTTTGACAAACATTAGCCTTGGTTACGCAACAGAATGTGATATACTCTTCTGTAAAACAAAAAAAGAATTACACATTTCCTGTTAATTTTGTCTTGCACGCTCTTTTACATCCCAGTAACTATTTCACGGGTTTAATTTAAATGACCATACTGAGAAAGTCTGCCAAAGGTCAAAAGGGGTCAAAAATAGCGTCTCACATTGAAAATTGATACATTTTTATAATTCGATTTGTTTGTTTCATGAAAGCTCCCAGCTTTTTAGTTCTGAGCATTGCAAACTATGAGATAGCTCTCACACGGCCTTTGAATGAAGCGATGCGTGAGAGTGATATATTTATTTCTCTGACTTGTTATTTTTGCCACTACAAAAGCTATAGGATTACATCTGATTGAGCGGGATTGAATGAATCAGCGAGCAATATCGGTTAGTATTAGGCGTGTAAGCTTGTAATAAAATTCGAGTTAATGAAAGGATAGATAAAACTCAACCTTAATTCAGCCTAACACAAAGCTTGTTTAAATCTTCAATTTCACCATTAATCGAGTCAAGGCTGGGTAGCCTGGCCTTCTCCACAGGGATATCTTGCAATCAAGGTAAATCAAAGCGCGGAAATATGATAAGATTCATAAATTTTCCTATGTGCAAACTGCATTACTTGATTGTTTACAAGAAGTTTACAAGAACTCCTAAAAATCATTTTATAAAACGAAGGATAAGAATTATTTTCATGACTAAAGATATTTTTTAGCATTTCACAACATTTTTTATTACAAAAATACTTTGACCCGCGGCTCAAGCAAACACAACATTTAGTGTTAAATCTCACTAATGAAAAATATTTCTCTTATCTTAAATAAATATGTAATTTACATATCTGAGTCTCTATTTTCTAACTAACATTTACATAAATGTGGAAGTAATATGTATGAAAATTGTTAAAGATATGAAATATGAAACTAAGATGTTTTAGCAAGTATAGTATGTTAAGAGTTAAGTATTAGCAAAAAACTTCAAGCATCTCACAGAATAAAAGTGATCTCCTTCAATAATCTTTGTCTCATGATGTTATGGTTGAAAAAGGCAAGACAGATGCATGTAGAAGATAAAATAAAAAGCATGCTGACTAACAAACAATTTTGAAAAATTGAGAATATTTTGAAAAAAACGCTATATAATAAAAATATATTTTACCTTTTTATGAAATGTTTAAAACAACAAAACAGGGAACGAAATAAAATTAGAGTTTTCATTTTTGGTTCTGTTTTTTACTAAAACTAAAACCTTAACTTCAAACACTTTTAAAAGTAAATAAAAGAAATATATTTCTCTCTAAAATTTAAAAAATAAATTTAGCTTTTGCTTTTTAAATTATCATGAATCAACAGTTCGGACGCGAACTATTTATGCTTGGGTATTAAAGTAAAAAAATATCAATTTTCCAGAAGTAGAAAAATATAGCATTACGTAAGAATAACAAACTAAAAATATTCCAACCAATAGTTTTTCCCGTGATTAAATGAAATTATACTTTTAAAAGAGTAACTTGAAACGTGAAGAGCCGGGATAGTAGTATTTGCTGAGACATGAAACACCTCGATCAAGCTTTCAGAACGCAATAAATAATATGTTATTAAATCTTAAAACTAAATATGCATAAATTTATACTCTTGTGCGTCCCCTTAGCTCGAATATTTTCTAACTTTCAATACAACTGAACACAACGTGAGAAACTAAACTATTTTTCAAACATGCAATCTTTTATATTTATATTAGAGGTAAACAGTAAGTAAACAAACTGAGTAATTTCATAGAATGATTTCATAGCAGCTTCTGCAAATAAATTTGCTGTCGACCGAGAACCGAAAGTTTCAGAGTGCGAGCTAAACTTTAGTCTTAGAGTGTTGTATAGCAACAACCAAAATGTCCTTCTTAGTAATTTTGTGAAAACAGCTGTAAACTTGAATTTTTATACGACTGAACTTGCTTCAAAAAGTCAAGTGTCTAACAAATTTTACCGTATATAAAGCTACAATCAAAACTATAGTACTGAGTTAGAAAACCGGCGTTTTTCAATGATAAAAAACTTTTTTCATTAATCACCATTATACAAGAGTGCTATACTTAAATTATAAAAAGCAAAATATTTTAGTTACGTATGTTTCATGATATTAGATTTAAGATTGCTTTTAAATTGAAGATGAAGTCAATGTCAGCTCAAGTCAAGATTAACAAAAATTAAGCTAAATAAAAAGGTGTAGAATTTAGTTAACGTTATAACCACAAAATTTTTCGTCCATATAGGCTGCTTTGTTATAAAGGCAAATGTACGAAAAGTTTCGCCTTTAGGCAATAATATTCAGATAAGATGAAGTAAAACGCTATTAATTCTGCATTTCAAAGGCTACAAGCTATAGCTTTGGACTGAAGAGTCCAAGAAGATTTTAGATTATTAAAAATAAAACGAAACCTTGTCAATAACAAAAGAATAATGTCAACACATCTAGGTTTTGTTTAAACATTTTAACAAGATATGAGAAATCCAAGTTCTTTTTCACAAATAGAAGCTACCGCCAAACACAATTATAAGATTAACTGCAAAAGGAACATGTGAAATGATCTGAAACTAAACAAATTACAAACTCTTCAAAAAAAAAAATTTGGCAACTAAGCTAAGTGAACGAACTCAATCTCCGCTAGAAAAATTATATCCTACAATTACTATTAGCTGTTGGCAGTTCGGGAACATGAACGCCAACAAACAACAAATTGTAATGTTATTATAGGTTTACGAACTCTACAAACCGCTAAAAGTGCTGTAGTGTTGGTGCAGGCGGTTGCCAAAATGTTCTTTGATTATTAAGGTTATTGTAGTTTCCATTAAAGTCTGAAGCTGGATAACTAAAGTTCGTGAAAGGTTGTAAACAATTCACTGAGTCGTTGAAGACATTTTGCGTTAACGAAGGAACACTTCCAAATCCGTTCATTCCATTTTGGTTGCTCAAGGCCCGAACTCGGTCTTGAATCTCGTTTTCGAGGGCTTTTTCCACAAGCTTGTTTTCACGTTTCCATTTCATTCTGCGATTTTGGAACCAAATCTTTACTTGCTTTTCGGTCAACCCTAATGATTGTGCGATTTCGATCCTTCGAGGACGGCATAGATATCTGTTGTAGTGGAATTCCTTCTCTAGCTCTACAAGTTGTTTTGTTGTATAAATAGTTCGGTTCGCTAGTTTATCTGTTGGGTCCGGCTTTTCTTGAGGTTGTCCTGAAAAACAAAAATAATATTGAAACATGTAATTGTAAAATGATCATTTGACAAGAAAAAATAAAGAACTGAATATTAAAGAATTTAATATTTTTTGGATAAAGCAATGCAAGAAAGCCTGTAGAAAATAGTAGGAATGATTGCAAGATGTTTTATGGCCTTTTATAACTTCAATGACGAAATGCTTTAGAACTTCCTCCGTAGAAAGACGTTTCAATAGTCCAATAAAAAGGAACTTGCTTTCTAGTATCTTTTAATCCTAAATATTTGGTAATTGAATTTTTAAGCTCTCGTTTTTGCCTTGGTGTATCACGGCGGGCTTCAATTTATGCTGGAAAATATTGTTTGTTTATTTAACTTTGAAAGAATTCTTGCGTCAATTCGTTCTTCTACCAATCATCATAAGTAACGATTTTCAGTAAGTATTTAAAATGAATAAATGCAGGAGCATACGAGCTAGCTTCGCTTTAATACATGCAGGATTGTATTGAATTCATCTCGAGTTGTGGGTGACATGCATGCTAAACGGCAGCTTCTTACAAGTCGGTTTCTATTTCAATTTTTCAAAAAGCTTATGAAAATGCTTTCCTCAGGAAATTACTCGAGTACTTTGTCTTAAACGCCGTGCATATCATTTTGGGACTTAAAATTAGTTGAAATGTAGTTTGAGTTCCGTGAAGGTGTATTTGTTAAGAAAGCCGAGCGCAACCAAGCAGTGTAAAAGGTTGTATATGATCTCATCTATAAAACAAACAATTTTTAAGTTCAATTTTTGTCAAAGAATTATTTATATTAACGAAAGATTTGTTTTCATTATGAGTTTTACTTTTTAACTCAGAAACTAATAACAATTATGAGTTACTGTACTGAAAAGTGCAACAAAGGTGAAATTTTGGAAACAAAAAGCATCTCGTTTCTATAAGTATTCTTGTAAACTGATCAAAACGAAAAACAATTTTGTCGGTCCTTTACTGAAACATGAAATTTAAAGTACTTCTTTTTAGCTGAACATAAAGATAAGCTGGACCTGAACGGGCGATTATTAAAAGTACAATTTAGTAAGATGTGTTACCCAAAATGACACCGAATAACGAAGACATATCTTGGCCTTGGACTTTTACTTTTCTTCCGAAGCTTTGCTCTTTGGACGACAAAAGGCGATTACTAATAATTGTTCAAGTTCTTCATTTCCTGCTTAAAAGTTTTATAAACGAAGAATTCTTTTTGCGACCTCTATTTACTTATTTTGAAAGTTTTGCGGTGGAAGGAAAATGGATTATTACACTTCTTCAAAATGGCGTCCCGGCAAAATTGGCGGTCGACTACGGCGCCAACAAGGTGCAAAGCTTGTTTAGTTCTTACAGCAAGCAAAGCTAACTTTAACAAAATTTTGCATTAAGAAAATGGAGATCGAGAATTCAATATGATATACATACAGTTTTTTGTAGAATTACTGTAGTGTGCAAATAAATTTTACATCAACTAGAAATGTCTTGACACTTTCACGGCACTTGTTAATACCATAAGCGGTCGCATAGCAAAGAAAGCTATTAAAACTTTTTCTTACGCGCATGAAATTCAGATTAATGCCCTAGAGCTGCCACGAGAAATCTGATAAAACATTTAAGCGATTCTTTAAAAAACAGCGAATCAAAAGGCCCATCTCCATTGTTGGGATCAAAGGCATGTGAACATGTTTGAAGATCAAAGTCAAAAATCGAATGAAATCCCCCACACCCATGTCCAATTTAGATTTCACCGTGTTAAAATGGTAGATCAAAAATGCTTTTCTTCGTACCTTTAGCTCTGGACTCTTTCATCCATGGGTAGATTTCTGTTGTTTTCAGTTTTTGATCATTTCTCTGTCTTGAAACATTTTCAAGTTCGGCCGTCCCGTCAGAGCAGTTTGAGGACCCCTCCGAACTTTCAGAGGCTTTTCTTTTCTTTGTTAGTTTGGCATTGCGCAAACTGTCTTTTTGATGTGGCATTGTTGTTTTACCTTTTCTGGCCACTCAGCGTGGCTTTTACTAAATGTTCTAAGGAGCTCAAGCAAGGCAAGTTGACAGTAGCTTTTGACCTTCTATTTAAATTCGCTGACAGCATGCACAGAACAAATGACAAAGTTGTTTGAGAAGTCAGAACAAGTTATAAAAGAAGATGTATTATGATTTATTATTTTTTGTTCACGTGACCTCAAACAGACCAATCATAAATTCCTAAATATGACACATTTCAGTTACTTTCTCTGGAGGAATGCTTGTGGCGTTCGTAAGAGGAGAACAAAAGACTCACATAAATCTCTTTATCAGGATCGGCATCGGAAATAACCTAGAACAATTTTAATAAAGCAGATTTGTTTTCTTTCTCCTTAACGAACATACTTGAAAAAATATATATATCTTCGTTATATAATAATAGCTTTTAAAATAATAATATGTTTTTTATTTTCAACGCTCTAAATTGTTCTATAGTAGATTAAAGTGTATAATCTCTACTCACGCTGTGAAAGTTCTGAGTACAACTAAAAGTGAGTTACGAAAGTTGCTCGCCCGGGTCGCCATTGACGATTACTTCACAGTTTTCGGATCCGACGTTTTCTAGCATCCACAATGATTGTAAAATATTTTTTAGATTTTTAACAAAACAAAAGAAGTGGAAACGTTTTTTTTCTCAGTGTTCTGGTTTGAATCATGTTTTAAACCATTCTTTAAAAAGTTCTTTTGGACATTTGGTTTCGAACTTCATCGATCATTTCTGACAGAACTGTATTTTCACTGATGAATTGGTATTCAAAGTATTACATCGAATTATATTTGTTGACCTACGTGATCAGAATAAAGACCCTTAAGACCCTCCCGACGACATTGAAAGAAAAAAAAGGCCGTATATTATTTTAAAAGCGGATCTCACTCCGGCACTTTCAGTTCACGTACAGACTAAAGTTTTCCAATCAATAAATATCTTTAGAGGCAAACAAAATTAAAAAGGTTGTTTTTAAACTGAAATTCTTTAATACAAGATCTAAGTTATAACACGCATGACATTCGAGAAAAAACTGAATTTCTGCGGAGTCAAGATTGCGTAAAAGACGATTGATGGTGACAAAATTTCGTTTTTAAATACACTGTATGGAAATATTAAATAATTACTGTAAACATGGTTATCCATCTATCAACACGGATTTAGCTGTAATCGACCTTTTGAAATGTTGATTCCTGCTGCGATAAATTCTTCCATTTTATTTATCCAATTTAGTTTCAATTCTTAAGTGTTCTTCTCGAGGACTATAACTAGCAAAAGCTTGTTTAACTGCAGTTTTGTTCTGCACTTTTATACCATTAGGTTTTTTTAAAACTGCTATTCAAATTCTAAAAAGGTTTACCCTTAAGAAGGATTTAAAAAGTAGTAATAGAATGCAAAATAGAGGCAGGAAACTAAGAGTGCTAGACTTGGTGTCTCTCTCAATTTGTTTCAATTAACAACATTGAATTTACTTAATAAGTTAATGAGCTTTCGGAGGGAGAAGCGAAAAGGAAAATTGTTGATAAAGCACTTTGTAAAGTTTTTTCGTCAAATGCCTGTACAAGCGCTAAAAATGGTTTTTAATTAAGGGTTTTTGTTCTTTGAATAAAACTTTAAAAATAGAAGGTACAATGCATTGTGAAAATTGTGCAGACTTGTGGCGCTCGAGTCTTTTTAATTCATGTGCAAATACCGCGGAAATTCAATTACGAGCCTGCTCACACCAGGAACTGGCCATATTCACAACTTTTGACGCCGACAATTCAAGACTAAACGGCGACCATCGTTTACATTGCCGAAGACAAAATGTCTATACTAATGTGCTTTCACACATGAAAGGTGTAAGAAGCTTCGAAATCGAAATCTTTGGTGTATTGAGAACGTGACGGAAAATCTTGCGACTCGCGCACATCACCGGATGTTTTGTTTAATTATAATAGTCAAACTAAACCATAGCTCACATTAACTTCCGACGAACGTTATTTATGAGCTTCATAGGTCAGCCAAAAAACGAAATAAATCAGTTTGATTGTTTGTTTTTTAGATTTGTTATTTCATCTATATTAATCTCGATATTTCTCTTGACTGTTTTTATATCATTTCTTATAGATTGCGTATGGTAACAACGCGTCATTTCTATTGCTCATCGCATCATCCGACAGTGCTCAAGTAAAGATTGAAAGGCATTACTTGGTCTTCAAATCTTCGAGTACGAATATACTTTTAATTATAGACATGTTTCGACAAAACATAATGGCTAGAATAAAAAGTATTTTCGCATATTTGAAGTGTATACCATCTTTAGTACTTCTACGTTCTTATGGTAACATTACTTTCAATTCAAATGTAAAGTTTCCACTGAAGTTCAGGCCCGTTGGAACAAACAAACCGGGGGTCCGTCCAGTCAGTCGAAAATGTTCTAACGCAAATTATTGGAGGGGGCTGCCCCCCCTTCCCCCGTCCCCCCCTACCCGCGTCCAACGGGCGTGAAGTTACTTTTAATGCCCGTTTAAAGGGATTAAACATGTTTGTCAAACATCATCAAACATTGTTGGACCCAACGTGTTTGACCCGTTTGTCGGTTTTTTGAACAGCACGATCAAACATGTTGGATAGTGTTGGATTCGTTTGAACACTCGAACAATCAACACTGATCATACATCGTCCAGCAATGTTAGACTATGTTTGACTAACATGTTTGATCCGTTTAAAGGGGCCTTTATTGCAATAAATTGTCAATTGAGAGGCGCTCATTTTTTGACAAATAATGTTTGCCGAGTGTCTTTTCAATTGTCGATAGTGATTAGATATACTTACAACTTATTTAGTAAAGAATGGTGTTAAAACGTTTTAAATTATTTGTATTCCGTGTCTTAGTTTCAAATCAATTCAACAGAGCAACACTCGAAAACTTGCTAAATATGCTTTTAGCCGGAATTTATTTGGCTTTCAATCAAACGAAAATTTATTTGCTTCCAGCTCATATTTTTTACGGTTTCCAAAATACTTTTTTTTTATAAGAATGTCATATTTTTTGGGCCAAGGTTGAATGCTCTTAAATGTTTTGAGTATTTTACCCCTAATTGTTCTTAGTATAATCATATACTTTTAGTCGACCTTTAGCACTTAGAAATTTTCTATTTCCTGCAACTTTATTGTTAGTCTATCATATACATGTCAATCATTTTAAACTTATCTTATAGTTATTTTGTAACGAACTTTTGTATTCATTCTTCTGAAGATGGCATAAGTTATGCCGAAACATGTCAAGAATTAAAATTTTATTCGTATATGTGAGAGTTGTATAATCATGTTTAATAATTGCAAAAATTGATGTACAAATTGATTGTTTTTAGACTCGGCCAAAACTTTGCTTTTTATTTGTATCTTATGTTATTATATGGCCATGTCTCAAAAGGACTGGAAACAAACAAATTCAAGAATTTGATTGGCTAAAATCGATCTTGACCGCGTAGGGAAGCAAATAAAATTATTTATGTTTTTGTTCCTTTGCTTTCTTGTTTGACCATATAATAAACATCTTATTAACCTCACTGCGTTCTGTCTGTACTGGCGACCTCGGTCAAGATTCTCCCATACAGCCCGCCGGCCGCCCCCGCTCGGTTAATTAACAATTATTCCAATTCCAAGAGCGCGCGTTGGATATGAGATGGTAATTAGCCAAAGAGGGGCGTAGCGCGGAGTTGGCTATAATCATCTCATATCTAACAAGCGCGAAAACAAGATCTTTTTGTTAGTTTCCATATATGGTCATTCGGTATATGAGCTGATAATCGAGATTTAGTGAACCAATCAGAACGCTAGAAACGCAATATTCGAGGTTGAAAATTTAATAATAAGAGATAAATACAATATTTCAATCATTGGCTGCTGACCAGACATTGTACGTGTATGTAAGAAGATACAAGCTTCAATATTTGATATACAGAATGAAAAATAACGAGTCCTACCCAGGAAAAATTATTTTCGTAAAATGTTGCAAACAATGTTACATTATCGAATATTGGTCCACTCCACTGTCGATGATAATTCGTTGCCTTATTGTAACAAAATATTGTTGTGGGCCATTCCTCAGCCGGGGCATGTTAATTCTTAGTATGTTCTTTAAACTTTAATAGATTTTCAGCCTGAATTTCCAATGAAAAAGGCACTTTAAAAAAAGCTTAAAATGTTTTGCAGCAGTGAACCCCAGTTAACAAACTTAAGTAGAACACGACGTACTCTGCGTCGGTGGTGAATTTATCTAAGATTTTATTCACAATTGAGAAACTCTATATTTTCTGAACAATGTTTTTACCTGAGTTGGAAAAGACTGGTACATGCGGTAACAATACAACTAAAGCCGTCAATCCTGCTAATTTGAGACAAACTCTAGCTGGAATTAACTCGCAGATAAAACTGCATAAAGTATCTTTGGTTTGAGCGGATAAGCAGTTCAACCCGTATCTTTTTGCTTTAAGTTCACTTTGAATGAACGGACTGCTAGGAGTGGTGAAAAGAAACCAACCATGCATACTAATGTCCCAATACCATGCTGTCAACGCAATGTACAAATACAAGGTCTGATTCTCTTTTGTCGCTTTGAATCTCTAGAAAGCAGCATCGTTTGTCAGTTTTACTTATCTTCAATTGCTAAAATACCTTTTGTCTTGTCACATCCCAAAATTTTCTCATCGTTTGCCGCGTTTCTCTTATCGAGTGCTAATTTGCATGTTATCTTGTTGTTTCCCTAGTTTGTCCTGGCTTCGATAGTTTACTACCTCGATAGTTAAATTGCTGCTGTCTCGTCACAACCAAAGCCCAAGATTGTTCCGTCATTAGCCCAGTTTCTCTCTTCGCATACTTAAGTTAGTTTGTTTTTTTGTGTCGTTGCAGTATCTCAAGTAGTTCCTAGCCTTTAGAATACCCCGACACTGCCTTTGATGACATGATGATTTATTCTGCGCATTCGTCATTCCCTAAAAACAAATGCGCAGAATTATATTGACGACAGTTTCGGAGTATTCTCAAGTCTTGCAAAATATTTTCATAGATATTTGGAGCCTGAGCTTGAAATTGTTCTTTAATTGTTCTTTAATTCTTGGTTAATTTGAGCGTGTATATGGAAAATACAACACAAACGTGGCCCTATAGTGCCCATTTCAGAGGTTTACAGTTATAGCTAATGCAAATGTTATAAGTATAACGATTATTATTATCAATTTAGAACTACGTTTTGCGTTATTGCAGAGATAAAACATATATAGTGTCGCACATTTTGTCCTATTGTTTTTTTTAACTGACCCTGGGGGTCTTTTTCATGAGAGACTTGTCGCTTAGATCAATTAATGTATATTACACCATGAAATTTTAGGCCCCGTCCACACTAACCCGGAAACTTTTGCCGTATACGAAAGTTTCCGCGTCCACACTAACCTGTTTCATATCGAATTCGACCGTCCACACTAAACCGGGTGTATC
>JAOTRI020116070.1:0-12548 GCA_028564885.2 Zoanthus sanctaehelenae | reverse complement strand
CTGTCTGTTCTTCTGAGGGCATTTCTTGATGATATTATCTGTGAGCCGCTCCAGCGGACTATCTAAGACCCTCAACTATCAAACCTTGTACTGATCATTATAAAGCGCATTTGAAAACTGTACAGTCGAATTCGCGCTATAGAAATAAATGTTATTGTTATTATAGTGTTCGAAGACCATAAAGGCAGAAGTTTGTTATTCAAGCGATGCTTTTAGTACGATAACTTAGTTTTTCAAGCTCTCGCTGATCTACGGTATTATCAGAGTGAGCATATTAAACCATTTGTGCCATTTGTTAAATTCTTTCTACTGCTTTTACACAACCTTGTTGCATTGGGCATAATTTCCGTATCGCGGCCTAGTTATTTACGTACACAGTTTCATAGCGTATAACTAGTAAAGTTAGAGTCTGGGTAAAGTTTAGTTTGTATGATTTTACAATAGTAGGCTTCAATACGGAAATTTTACTTTCCATTGTCCAATTATTTACTGCATCTCTATTGTCTAGCATAATACCTCGCCCAATAAATGTTATATTTCGGCGGCTATTGGTCTGTCGTCATCACTAGTACTGACGGCATTTACGGTTATCAATATAATATTATGTGGGCCACTGCTGCGGGCTATCTAAGACCCTCAACTGTTAAAAACTGCATTTGTGATGCGCATTCGGATCATATCCATATCAAATTCGCAATATAAATACTAAATATTATTATCATTATTATTATTATTATTATTGTTATTATTATTATTATCAATGTTTCTACCCTTATTCCCAAATGAAGCCGTAGATCAGCAAAAGCTGGGAAAATTGAACACTAAATTACCGTAGCATACTAAATGCTTCATTTGAATTACACTGACATATGATTTCTTAAATTCATACACTCTTTTTTTTATAAGCACGTCGAATTTTTCTTTTTTATAAGAACGTCGAATTTTTCGACTGTGTCTGAACGTTCTTAAATATTTTTGGTTTATCAGCCTCAAATGTTCTTAAACATGCATGTTCTTAAAACATCTTTACCGATTTTAGACAATATAAATAATACATGTACCGTATGTGGTACTTTTCTGTATGCATTGATTTGTACATGTCATTTGTATGCATCAAATTTTAGAATACAGTAGATGGTACGAAAGAAAACGTGCATGATGGAAAATGAATGACCTGTCAGTGTAAAGTTGTTATCTGCAAACTTTAATCAAGAAGCCCAAGCAAATTTTTCAATAACACTGTATGAAATATTTCATCATAAATACATGTTCTTCGACTTTTCTCAGCCTCAGCATGTTCTTAACATGTTCTTAAATTTTTGGTCATTTTCAGCCTCATGTTGTTATAAAAAGGTTCTTAAAAAAACAGAGTTACACGTACGCGATGAAACTGCATGCATAAATAAGAAAGAACCGGCACGGAAATAATCTCTTCAAATTCAAACAAAAAGATATGAAACATTAAAATATTAACGAGGAAATTCATGTCATAGACCGTATTTGCGTGTGTGAGTTTAAAGCTTGTTGGCCCCAAGGGATGAATTGAATCACGGTAGCGTGACAGATTTCACTGATTAACACTCTAACAGAAAGATATCACCAAGTACCAAAATGCTAAAATAAGAAATTTAAAAATAAAGAAGACTGGTAACCAAATAGAGCAACTTATCTTGAATGTAAAATTTATACAGAGTTAAGTACTAACGAACAATGAACCGCAACAAAATTCGAAAAATCATTTGCATTTGACTGAATTTTATGATATTCCGTATATTATTAATATTACACACGGGAGAACGGGAAAGTTTCAAATCCATTCTTTTTACATTTTATAGTTATTTATTATAATATAGCGACAGGAAAAGAAAATGGTTTAGATTAGTTTAGGCGGCATGTAAAATATAAAACCGACATACCGTGTTATATACTTCTCTCAAGGCACTAAGTTCTATATACTAACCACTGTGTCGAATAGAACCAAAAGCTAAACGATAAACTAACAAATACTCATACGTCAACACAGACAAAGATGCTTTTAAAATCAAAAACTGCTTTTTAAAAGAATAATTCAGGTAAAATTTTATGAAGTCGTTAACGTTTTTAACTAAGACCTCGACTGCTTAGTTATTGGTTTTCTTCATCTTGTGAAATCGTTAGAAAGTACTTCGTAAACACTACAAAATGTTGTAGGATATCAAGTTTAGTTATCTATCAACATCGAAAATAAAACATACCTGCTCGACACCATTTCTTTTACTGTTGGCACCAATGTTTTTTTTACCCATAACAAACAATGAATTCTATAGGAAACTAGAGAAAATTCTGTGTTTTAAAAGCGCTAGCTGTGTTTCACTTACAAGATATGCATCCTAATCTTATAAAGTTACTTAATTGTTTCCTTTTTCAACAATCACCGCCATGACGTCGATTTAAATTCTCACCGAATAACCAATATCACAATAGAAACGTTCGCTCTGTTGATTGGCTGTTTGCAATATGAATACAAATGAAGTTCCGCTTATGTTTTAATATTGCTTTTTGTTGCCGCAAAGAAAGTGAGAAGTCTTAACACTTCCGTGTTTTCATGGTTAAGACCGGTATATAATATAAGTGGTGCCATGACTAATGTAAAACACAAGTTTATAGACCTCTTTCATAAATGGCGGCCATTTTAGTATTTTTTGTCTTCATTCATTGAAGCCTCACTAACCTCGCTTGGGAAAAGATATTCATTGAATTTTCTGCTCAAACACAAGGCTAGTGAGGCTAATTTGAATGAAGACAAAAGAACACTAAAATGGTCGCCATTTATGAAAGAGGTCTATTCTAACTCATGAAAGAGGAAAAGAGTTTTTGTGGTTTCTATAACAAAACTATTGCATGGTTCCGTGGTGCCATTCTCCGTTTTAGAGCATCTAATTTTGTTTTGTATCATTATCAATGGCTTCATTTCTGACGAATAATATTTATAGTATTTATAACTAAAGACTGCAAAACTTCTTATCATTGCGCAAGTGTGAAGAGTTATCGTTTCAAGCTTCAGTCTTTGGTGAGAGAACCTTTGCCAACTGATATTTTATGACACAAAAACGTGATATGAAAATATTTCAACTTTTAAAAATGGAAAAAGAAAACGCTCGCTTATATCATTATCTATATATATGCGCTGCGAATTTTATAGCCGATATTGGAACCTGGTAGTTTGCACGTAAGTTGCATAGATTGGGGATTTTTTGTCGATAAATGTTGTTTCTTTGACTATTTTCTTTAACTGGCAAATATCTCATATTCTTGACAACAGTTTCATAACCATTTTAAGTACTTCAATTAAAGAACAATTTAAGACTATATTTGACGAAAAGACGTCAACAATTTAGAAACAATTTTTAGCATTTGTAAAAGTTTAATACAATTATGTATTTACAGAAAAAGATAGTTCATCATTTTGCACGTTTAGAATGAAAATCTTATTCAGATCAACGAATTAATTTAACACGAGATTTTGCGAGCTTCACGCAGCTCTGTTCTGTATTAGTTTGAGCTCATTTTCTGAATCATTCAGCTCAGGAAATATCTACCAAATTGCTCTTCGTTTTTTAAAAAACTTTTGTTCTAAGTATAAAATGATTCCTGAGTGCAACAGAGCACAGCAGTACACAACAAAACGACCTTAAGAAAGTGAAAGTTTGCGGCTATTTCGATGAAACACAAGCTAAAAATATTCTGCAAACATTGCTAATATTAGAGGCTACTAACAATAACTCTATACTAGACTCTAATCTTAAAATCTGACCAAGTAAGCACTCGAGTATTGCTTGTCTTTCAAAGTACAAGGTTCTAAAAAGGGTATGAATCACGTCTCTCGAAAAAGGAAAAAAAGTTTCAAGAGCCCAAAAAATCAGCTTTTTCGCGTTTCACAGGTGATCAAACAAAAGAAAATAGAGAATCGTGTTTTACGGGCTTATATCGGAAAATTATATGTTCAATCCACGTTTTTCGGTCTATTTAATCAGTCAAGTCTCGTTTCTCGAAATAACTCTTTACATCCCTGAGAGTAAAAATGTAAATTATACACCGTATTTAAAAATTAAAAGAGAGAAAACTTACAAACGTTTCGGACTTTGGTGCTTCGTCGTAGTAAAACAGAAAGAGAAAGCAAGAATGGTGAGTTTATTCAGGCAGAGAGAAAAGTAAGTTGCCAATAGAAACACGGTAGCCAAAGAAATTAAAAACGAAGTACATTCAGTAATTCAATATCGTTTGAAGTTTCGACAATCAACAACATTTCAAATACGAAAAACGAAATGCCAAATGGTGTGCCGTGCTTTTGAAATGGCTCAGTTGTAAACAAAAAAATGATCAAATGGTCTCCGTATCAAAGTTTAGTCTTTAACTTTGACTTAGTTAAGAAATGTTACAGCTATCAAATACAACCAATATGTTATTTTGTCCCAAGTTTTTTTTTCTTTCGATATTACGCAATTAATTAGTTGTTCAATATTTCCTTAGCTTTGTTCCCATAGCAGCGGTTACGTTTCAGTGTTTACGTAATGCTGGTGTAACTTGCCATATAGGGAGATTTGTTGTAGCAACACTCTTGACGATCCCCTTGGTCAAAATACGTCAGGATTCGCTAGCGGTCGAACAAAGTTGTGATTAAGACAATTTTTTACAATTAAAACTTTCCAAAGAAACAAAATTGTGGAAATCTTGGTTATATTTAACAATTATTCCAAGAGCGCGCGTTGGATACGAGATGGTAAATAGCCAACGAGGCGCTTGGCTAGAATCATCTCATACCCAACAAATGCGAATGGAATAATTGTTTTATTAAATTTCATGAGCTTTGCGAACCTTTCGATGCTTGAAAATGACAACAAAATTTCAGCATGGCAACACTCTTCACAGTTAGTTTCCATATATGGTCATTCGGTATATGAGCAGATAACTGAGATTGAGTAAACCAATCAGGGCCCAGTTGTTCAAATGCCTGGTTAAGTTTAACACTGGGTTAAGCAAAAAATCAAACAGGAATTTCATCTTTCAAAAAAGGTAACGGTTATTTATGAAGAATGTTTGAATTTTTCTAGGAAAAGTCCTGTTAATCCCAGAATTACTGCTAAAATCTCTCCTTGTAAGATTAGAAACAAGATCTTGGGTTAAACATTTAACCCTGGGTTAGTAAAAACCAGCTTTTGAACAACTGAACTGGGCCCAGAACGCTAGAAACGCATATTCGAGGTTGAAAATTTTAAAATATACAGCGGATACTTGTACACTCTCAAAAACAAATACACACTTTTTATAAGAATTGCAGTAAATTTTGTTGGGGCTCATTGCTCCGTACATTTTTGGACTGTTTCAGCCCCAATTTGTGGCTTCATTTTGTTATACTTGCGAGCGGTTTTAAAGTAACGAAAAAATATCGCAACAAAAACCAAGGAATAGAAAAACAGTTCTGAGCAACTGAGGAACTGTTAGTATCAGGCGAGTGCGTGTATAATTTTGGATAATTAAGACTTACTGACTGTTTTAAGCTTTTTATTTTTAAAGAAAATGTATGAGTTCAGCATGATATAACGACGCTGGGAGGGCAATTATTTGCATGAAACAATCATGGCAATATCATGGCCGGTAAATCTAACAGAAAAGATAACAACTTCCTCTAGAACCGTTCACTGGGCTAAGTTTTGTTTCAGGTCTCTCTTCTCCTCACAACACAATCAAACAAGAAATGAGTCTTGTAAGTGGAGCTGGCACCGCAAGGAATTGTGGGATACACATTTCGTCTCGAATACAAACAAGACGGAAAAGTAAAAGCTGTGCTCAAATAGCTAGCTTATCTACTAGACGCTACCAACTGTGTGTTAGATACATGGACAAAATCCGACTTATGGCTCAACCTTTACATAATTTACTACCTAGGCGGGTTGGCCCCAATTGCCCATATGCCCCGAGAAACGTGAAATACCGTATTTATTTATTTAGAAACTGTGAAAAGTGTAAAGCTAAACGAACTGAGGACTTTTTTATGTTTAAATATTTTGTGTACATAAATCTTATTTTTGTTGTATATTGTGCATGATTTTACATAGATTTTAAATTGTTATAATATCCCACATTCTAGTTCGATAATTTAGTATGTAATACCACAAGAGAACTTAATAAACTCAGCCCTTTCAATAAATTTATAAGTAGGAGACCATGAATGGAGAAGTAGCCAGCCACCGATTAACACCTGTCCAGTAGAATTCGGAAGATTCCCCACATAATAACATTTCACAAGGCATGAAAGTAACCAACCACGGTTCGAGATTTTTTCCCAAGTAGCCGACAGCTTTCGTCGGGTGTCGGCGCTTATTGAAAGAACTGTAAACCATTATTATTTTAAATATTATTATTATTATTATTATTATTGGATTACCACAGGTACCCCAGTAATTACAAATCAAAATATCAGAAAAGTAACAAAATAAAATATCAGAAAAGTAACATTTTTTCCGTTCGATAGTTTTGAGATTTTGATCAGTAAAGAGAAGCTAAACTAATTAGAGTTAGTGACGTAGCTTATGACGTCACCACTTTCAGTGCAACATTGACTGATAGCTAAAGCTAAATCCTTTCGATCCCAGTGGCCCATGGAGCCGGCGCTCATCCCCGGTTTCTGTAGTGTTAAGTGGATGAGAGTGCTTGACTCCCCCTGGACGGGACACTAATCCATAGCAGGTTAGCCCCCAGCAGACGCTGGTACTCATTTACCTACCGGAAGGATGGAAACCTGATTTGGCTAAGGTGGAAAAGGCCACACAAATTTTCAAATCTCGGGAAAGTGCCAGGATTCAACTGTGGACCTTTTGGTTGGAAAGCAGAGATCTTACCAACTGCGCCAACCATGTCCGCCCATATTGACTGATAACTATGTTCAAATTGTCTATAGCATCCCTAATATAAAACTTGCATCACAAATGAATTCACATGCAACCACAAGCAATTCGTGCAGTAAAATGTTTATTATATCTCCCTTGGTTGATAATTTTATGATGATACATAATTATAAAGTCAATGAAATAACAAGACATGATTGTTGGTATCAAAGTTTTAAAAGTTGATTTGTTAGGAAACTCAGAAAGCTACAAGAAAATTATAATGTCTCTTTGTTTCATGTTTTCCTGACGGTCACCGTTAGGATCTTTAGTTCCTGGTGTGATGATTCTAGTCTATTGGCTGTTTGGTCATTTACATCTCAAAACCTTTTGTTATTTGTGCACGGTCACCGTTAGGATCTTTTGTTCTAGATGTGATGTTTCATTAGTCTATTGGTTTGTATAACCGAATTATGACGTAAATTCTGCGTTGCGGTATTGTTTTAGCTTGTTAATCTACAATAATCTTTAATATATATTCAAACAAGGTCTACAAAATTCCAGTTAATAAGAAAACTAGGTTATTTAAAACATGAAATTCAATTTAAGATACGTCTCACATTTCATGCAAAGTATTCTGAACTCCAATATATTCGATCATGAATTTAAAGTCTTAAAAAGGTTTAAGAGACAATGTTCAAAAACATAGAACATAATAATTATATAGGAAATCAATTTCTTTTTTAGCGAAACCCCAAAATTCATGTAGGTAGAATCCACATCAACAGCCAAAAGACTACAGATTTTCCAGATTGTTTCAAAAGTCTACGACGCCAAAAATCTAGATTGATAGAAATTTTGAATCCGTAAACAAGACGTGGCGGGAAAATTGAAGACAAAACAATACTTAAACCATGACAAAAGGTCAACTGCTCGCACTTGTTGTTTACATTTTCAGTTGCTAGGGAGACCAACAAGTGCTGTCTTTAAAAACTTGATTGTCCAGCTCCTTGCTCATTAGTGTACTATAGTCTATTATAGCGGTGCTGCTGCATGCTGGGTATAACTCTTGACAACTGAGAAGCAAAGGTTTGGAAACTGCTTGGTGAGGTCAAAATCTGATGCTACCGTCTCATTTGATGCACTGTAAAAACACGTCACGGATTAGTTGACTGAGGAAGAGTACACGAGAAAGGGGGTGTAAGTCTTTACTTAAATCTTTAGAAGTTTTAGCTGGAGTGGTTAGGAAACTTAGCAAACTACAAAAAAGACTAAAATGTTTTTTGATACATGCACTGTCACTGTAAGGATCTTTTACTTTAGGTATGATGTTTCATTAGCTTATTCACAGTTCAATATTCACCGTTCATTATTCACATATTCTTATTTAAAGTTTATTAATCATTATTTACAGTTCATTATTCACAATTCGTTAATCTTAAATTATAATTTAGTTTTTTATTCACAGTTCATTATTCATAGTTCATTATTCACTACTTATTATTAACAGTTTATAATTTGATATTCGCAGTTCATTATTTACAGTTCATTTTTTGATATTCAAAATTTATTATTCGCTGTTCATTATTCACGTTTAATAGTTTTTATAGTTCATTATTCGAAAAACATTGTAAGTTTCCAAACCAGTTCACTATAATCACTTTCCAGCCATGGACAGCCGCTATGAACTTTTTAAGCTACATCAGCATGGCACTGCTGACAAACTGGTTAAATTTTAAAATTTAGTATAAGACTTAATAGTGAATGACTTACACTTTATGGGATGTGGCTTAAATGATAATTAGGTAGCGAATGCGTTTTACAAAGCTACTAAAACGGGAAGGAACAAGTCTGCTTATTCAAAATCATTATTTGAATTCTGAAAGAAAGTTTAGGTCATCGATACTGAGGCCAGGGGACTAGCAGTTTGATCAAGCTGCTTTTTCTGAGTTTGTGTAAGAGGATGAGGGACGTAACTAACACCACAGGGCACCAAAGTAGACATGCATTGGGCTAGAGGAGTCACACAGGGTACCCAAAACGACGGTCGTTTTGAAAATTAAAACAGACTACGGAAAAAGCATTGAAGTCCATGACCACCTATTTTTTGATACCCCAAATAAGTTAATGTCTTGCCCTCAAATGTATACCAAAAATATTGGCCTTTTTTTTTTTAATAAAAAAAAGTGTTTATTACCTAATGAGTGAGCCTTCTACTTACCTGTATGTGGTGTGACAACTGTAGTGACTCCAACGAAGCTGTTTGTGGCGATGGCGCCCCTTACTCAATATGGTCAACTCCTGCAGCGAGGAATAACAGCAACACACTTAAAAACGTATCGCGTATTATTACAGGCATCGACGAAATACCAGGATTTCTCCTGTTACCTGGGTTATAGTCTCCGTTCAGGAGCAGTAAAGTCATGTAAGAATACTCCTAATACTAAGCGTTAATCTGAATTTGAAACTGTAGAACATCTGTAGTTATTTTGACCTCCACTGTTCTCCATGTTTAAAAAACTGCCACACGTGGTGCTCACTGACAGACAGGAAAGTTCCATGAGTTCTTCAAGGTTGAAAATTTATTTCTCCAGGACTCAACACCAAACTCTTCCTTGGAATAAAACAACATAACAAGAACCTACGCCACCCGGAAAGCTTTCAAGCAAAAGAAAATGCAAGAAAATCCCCCTTCAAAGAAATCCTGAAATTGAGCCTACATAAGACACAATCATGAGCAGATGTTACTGTAGGTTTGTTATTAAAACTGTTCAAAAGTTTTCCACAAACATTTTCCACAAAATTGCGGGAGTTTTACAGCAGTAACAGGATTGAACCAACACCTTTATAAGCCGAGCTACAGTCTGATATCTTCAAACGTCTTCCCGGTATACACCCACAGAGAGGCCAGTGGACATAATATCCTCCACCCGATGTTAAGATTCTAGAAAAGGGGGCGCGATGGTTCGAGCGGAGAGTGAAGGAAGCGATCTGGGAAAGGGTTAAGGCCCCCTCAAACAGAAGGGGTGGACTGAGGTTTTGTTTGTCTCACTCTTGAGACACTGCAAATGGTATCCAGGGCATTAATGAAACACGAAATAAACAGGTATTTAACAACGTATTATCTTTAGACATTAGAAATATCTAGTTAATATTGTAATGGTCGACACACACAGATTTCAACTTTTGTTCCAACCATCTGGGAGATTTGTCAACAAAGAGACTGGTTGCTGATAATATAAGATGCATAGTAAGCTTCTTTGTGTGCGTGTGGTACAATTAAACCTTGCAATCTCGTCAGTTATCAACAACCAATTTCTCCTTACATAACACATACAAAAGAAAACGTTTTGTAAAAAGAAAATGAAAATTGATCAAACAAATAATACTATTGAAGATTAAAAGTAAAATTCTCCCACAGTTGTTCAATGAAAATTTGGGAGAATTTAACAACTGAGATTAAAAGGGCTAATGAAAAATGGCGGTTCTTTTTCAATATCCGAATAAGGAAAGTGCTTGGGCAGGTTTAAGACTTGTCCAGCTACCGCCGCTTGATGAGCTTAGTTGGTAAAGTGCTAGTCTAGAGTGAAAGAGGCTTGTGTTTGATTCCGGTCTTGAGAAGGTTATGCATTGCTTATCCGCAAATGGAAGGTTATGCTATGCTTATCCACCTGGTTAGCCCAGTTGGTAAGGCACTAGTCTGCAGTGCGGGAGGTCTCGCCTCGGGTTCGATTCCAAGCCAGACCAACACTCAGGCTCTTAAAATAACTGAGAAGGTGCTGCCTTTGCTCTAACATCCGCAAATGGTTGGACTTTCGCGTCTTCTCGGATAAGGATGTTAAACCGTAGGCCCAGTCTCTCGATCTCTCTGTCGAGGGACTTAAAAGAACTCACACACTTCTCGCAAGGAGCAGTGCTGTCCCCAATTAGCAGGCCTTTGACCATAAAAAAGCTAAAGCTAAATCCTTTTATGAGCCTAGTGGCCCATGGAGCCGGTGCTTATCTCTGGATTCCATAGTGCTACGCTGATGAGAGTCTTTGACTCCCCCTGATCGAACTGGGAACCTTGTGG
This sequence comes from Zoanthus sanctaehelenae, assembly GCA_028564885.2. NCBI lineage: Eukaryota > Metazoa > Cnidaria > Anthozoa > Zoantharia > Zoanthidae > Zoanthus > Zoanthus sanctaehelenae. Next base: position 1,613 of record JAOTRI020116070.1, on the reverse strand, counting down.
TTGGAAAGCAGAGATCTTATCAACTGCACCAACCACGTCCAGCAAAAAGACTGCAACCTAACTAAAGTCCTTATCTGTGAGGCTTGTCGAGAATTATTTACTCTAGTTAAGTTAAAAGTGTTAAGTGTTTAAATTTTTTTAGTTAAGTAGTACTGACAGGAAATGTTAATCTAAACTGAAAAATTATAGCATGTACGTGACATGAAATGAAAACCTCGACTGTAAAGTAAAAGGACAGATTGTTGAAGATTGTTGTTAAAGACGGATTGTTGAAGATTGTTAGAGGGAAGAGAATATTTGCAGCCGTAGGAGTGCTTTATTGAGCGTCCGTCACTGAAAAAGCGCGACACGGCTTACCTAAAAACCAAAAAAGATGCTGGCTGTGCGCCAACCAGCCATGTGTGTACCTACAATTACAAACTTTATAATCTTTGCTGAGTGCATATGACATAAAAATGTATTTTACTGTTTTTTCTAGTTTAATATGTCAAATATACGGATTGTTCTTTTTTTCACGGTATGTTATCTTTTTAACAAGATTTTTGTCGTCTGAATTACCCGTTTTGAGCGAAAAAAATGTCCACTGGAATCGCGCGGCCATGACGTCAAATTGTGTGCCCGAAACACTATTAACATGGCGACAGGCAGCTTAGGAAGAAAGCTGGAAAAAAAATGTGTTGCTAGAGCGCCCAATGGCACCAGAATGGAATGACAAGCGAGTAAAATAGACTCTTCCAAGCACTTTGTGGTTGCCCGAGGTAAACAAATTGACGTCACAGGATGTCAATTAGAACCCAATCACCGGGACACTAATTCAACAAAATTTAGGAATTTTACGGATCCAAAAAACATGTTTATGTATACTATTAAGACTTTTTAATAATATAGTGATTTTATACACATGTGCAACTACTAAAAACATATCCACTTTAATACGTTGGAAAAAGTATCTAGGTAACTCTCACCAAGTGGAACACTTGTTTCATAACAGTTGGCGGTACGTATCTTCTTCCTCGTCGTCCTCTGTTGACATTCTGGCCGTCTGATGAAGCCGAGTGATTTTTCTCAATCATGATAATGACCTAACACAAATAATAAAGAAATTTTAAACAAATGTAAACAAGAACATGTTCGATTTCTAATTTTTATAGGAGAACTGAATGCTAAAAATAACGGTAAACCTTTTTTTTAAATCTATATGTATGGCAGATTAACTCTGTGAAGTTATTTTTTAAAATTAGTCAAATCGCATTGAAAAATCAAATATAGAAAAGAAAACTTTAAAAAAAGGTTTGATACCGTGCTCGCAAATGAGTCGCCAGCGGTGTAATGTAACGAAGGTTACGAAAATCAGAGCATAAATACGGCAGTTCGCTTCGAAATTTTGATATTTTTTCGGACAATTTTGGTCTTACACCGGTTTTCTTTCAAAACCAGCCCAAAGCCGCACAGTAACTTTGTTTTTTCCTCGTTTTAACCCTTTCACTCCCAATAAGTTATCAATACTTAACTTCTCCTTAAATAACAAATACAAAATAAGACATTTGGTAATGAGAAAATGAGAATTGATAAAACAAAGCAAACTACAGAAGATTAAAAGTGAAATTCTTTCA
>JAOTRI020116059.1:5000-12548 GCA_028564885.2 Zoanthus sanctaehelenae | reverse complement strand
TTCAGTTCAAACTACTTACCATTGTATTCAAGTGCTTACATGGAACTGGACCTTACTATCTCACTGAGCTACTCTGCAGTAGAACGACGCTCCCTGGCTTAAGATCTGCCAACGTACTCCAACTTGCAGTCCAAAAAACAAAATTATTGACGTAACGGAGCAAAGCTGACCGAGCATTTTCCATTGCTGGGCCAAACCTTTGGAACCAGCTACCAGTTGCTATTAAAAACAGTTGTAGCCTTGATGTATTCAAATCCAGACTAAAAACATTTTGTTCTAAAAAATTTTATTGAACTATTTCCATTTTTGTTTATGATTCTTTACATCCTGTAAATAGTGTCTTTGAATTTTTTTTATATATGGGCACTGTAAATACTTTATTATTATTGTTATTATTATTTTTATTATTATTATTATTATTGTTATTATTATTGTTATTATTATTAGTAGTAATAGTAGTAGTAGTAGTAGAAGTAACAAAAGAAAAATACAAAGAACTAACAAAACTTTTGAATTGTCAATTTAAGAAAGTTACTTTCATCAACTTGTCCATAAGTACTTTAGGTGTATTTGCTAGTGAATCGTCAGCCTTCCTTAACATGCTTACAGAGTTAAGTTTTGATGACAAAGATCAAAAGTATGTCACCCGAAAGATGATAAACATAGCAATTAGGACCACATATTTCATATTTTGTAGCAGGAAAAAAGATTGGTGTAGTCCTGAACTCATTCATGAACTTTTAAAACTATTTTAAAGCATGATTGTATATAAATCATATATTTTCTCTTAGTGCACGTTTTGTTTTTTTATGTTCAATTCAAGTAGACGATTGTAAGCTACCTGTAAAGCAGCGAGGTTTATAATTGTATATTGCATAAAGATATAATAAAGTTTTCATTATTATTATTATTATTATTATTATTATTATTATTATTATTATTATTATTATTATTATTACCGCACTTATGCTTTCTTTTCCACAGTTGCAGTGTTTAATTTAGAATGTGACAAATTGCGCTCAATTTTCAGTCGTCTAGACTATCCTAGGGTTCTTATCGATTCCACCATTAGTAATTTTCTTCGTAATGTATCTGAATCGCAGGTTGCACATAAGAAAACTGAAAGTAATTGTAAGATCAGAATTAGTCTTCCTTTAAGGATCAAGTAGCTGACAATGCCGTTCGTAAACAGTTTCGTGACCTTAGCCATACGATTGGGATTACATTGCAACCATTTCTTGTAAGTAGGAAATTGGAGCAAGATCCTTGGCCCACAAAAATTAGGCCGTCGATTGTGAATCCGCTATGCATTGTATACCATTTTTTATGTGATATGTGCGATACAGATTATGTCGGCTATACAGCCAGTCATCTTTTTCAACGCGTTGCTGTACACAAAGCAATTGGGAAACATTTTCTTGAAGCTCACGAGAGTAACCAGTTAGTGAAGGAGAGCCATTTTAACATTTTGAGAAAGTGTGAGCGTAAATTTGACGGCTTAGTAATCGAAATGTTTTACATTAAAAAGATCATTCAAGCCAAGTTTGAATACCGAGACGGATTCCATACGTGCAAAACGTTTCCTTGTTCCTGTTTTTTTTTTAATTAGCAATTATTGTTCTTGATAGTACCTTAAGGATCGCAATTTTGTTAATTTTGTTAACTTTTTGACTTGATAATGATTGTTATGAGAACATCGAAACGTCGTCACCTTTTTTTATAATATTTTTATAATGACTTTACAATGTTTTTACAGAATAATTTATCGCAATTTTTAATAGTAAAATCTTATTCAAATGCATTTGTAAACAGATCAAAAAACTTCTTCGTTTTCCTTGATCAAATAAAGCAATCGAAATTCATTTAATTCAACATTCAGGGTATTCTAATCCATTTTCTTTATATTATCTCACATTCACGATAAATTGAGCCTGTCATCCATCCATATTGCTGACCATTTTTTTAATATCTCTAGATAGGTATTAACTAGCGATAAACTAGTGTGAGCTGCGTCGGCGTTTTTAAAGAAACAATTTAGTAATATATATGTAAATTATACACCGTATAATAGAAAGAATACTTACCCTCGTTTCAGACGTCCTTTTACTCCGACGAAGGACTAACGTCCGAAACGTCAGCAAGTATTCTTTCTTTTATACGGTGTATAGTTTACATATTTATTACTAAGGTACTGAGAAGACCGATCGTGGTTGTATTTTACTTCTATTTTGATCTATATGCCTTCCTAAGTTTATTCCTTGGAGAATTCAAATCAAGGATCGCACCGTGTTCCAGATACTCTCTACCAAGAATTGCTTCCCAGGTTCCAAAAAACAAACCATTATCATTGAATGCTAAATCCCTTCGAGCCTAGTGGCCCATGGAGCCGGCGCTTATCTCCGGTTTCTGTAGTGTTAAGCGGATGATAAACAAATAATAATAATAATAATAATAATAATAATAATAATAATAATAATAATAATAATGACAAGAATACTTTAGTTAACATCAATTGTGAAGGAAGTGGTTGCCCAGCCTTCCTAGCCAGAGGCTAATATTTAATCCCTCGACCTCGATGGCTCAGATGTTGGCGTAAAAGTCTAATTTGCTGATGGAGGAAAACCGGAGTACCCGGAGAAAATCCCTCGGAGTCAGATTGAGATCAACAAACATCAGCCCAAATCTGAGTCAATATGCAATTAAGCAAGCCATCCCAAATGAGCGCTTTGATTTATCGCATTTTACTTATGCCTGTCAGCTTTGATCTTAACTTTTTCTAAAAACATTGCCAAAATTTAATTGTAAAAGGATAAAAATCATTACAAAATGGAAAATTAATCAACGTAGAAGTGTAATATATCTATTTAAGTCTCTACACCTCTAGTAGCTGTACGAGATAGACTGAACTTTCTCAACAACCACTTTATTCTTCAAGAATTCTCAGTACATTACAATGGAAAAAATATATATTTCTAAATCGTTTGAAATATTTTCCACCCATGGTGTTTTTAAATACAACTTAAACAATTATTGATAACAATTTGCCAAAAAATAACATAAGGTTTTAATGTTACCTGAATCAGAGAGACAAGTAAATTTCACAGAATTACAGCGTTCCACTGCTGGGCATTTTATCGGTTTAGGAATGACATATCCTTGCTCAAAATCTGCTTTTTCTACGAATGTATGCTTGCAACCACAACAAAGGTACTCCTTTTCATACTCCAACATCTTAACCAAACTGACTCTAATTACCGTTCCTGAAAGTAAAATCGAAATTACTGGTCAAAACATCTGCTGCACGGATAGCACTAGATACCAAGGACCTACGGTAGGTCTGCCCAAGGTCAAATCTATTATTGTACAATGTAGACTACGACGAGACATTTTGAAAGCGCCTTCCGCGATGCGTGAATTCTACTTTTACTCGACTCCTTTTCAAAATCAATTCATTTTAAGAATTAAAATTGTTTAGCGTCTTTCGAAAAAATAAAAATTATGGATTTTTATCGCTGTTTAAATTCAAGCGTTCTATATATAGAGACTTGAATACTTGTTAGTTGGAAGCAAAGAATTCGAATACTGTAACCAAAAAATGGAATAGGTGTAGTCAGGAGATGTCATAGTTTCTAAAAGAAAGGTTTGCCAATGACTCAACAAAAAAAAACAAAGGTCATGATCAAAGTAGCTTAAAAACCACAACCATCAACAGCCTTTTTCCGCGTCCCAAAGAGCTAGACGATTCTGACCGCCAGAAATCAGGTACAGTGTACAAAATCAATTGCACAGAGTGTAATTTTGTGTACTATGGCCAAACAAACACCCGAATTGCGGAGCAAAAAAGAGCAGTGGCAAGTTTTGACCAAAATTCCAAAGTTGCAAACCATATCCATCTCTTCAACCACAACATAGATTTGATTTAAGTCGAATTACCACGAGTGACTTTTCCTCGAAGCCTAATTTTCAACTTTGGACCAGGACGCTGGAAACCACCATATTGTACTTCCGGAAGCCTTCAAAGGTATAGCGCGAGCAGACCGGGAAGGACTCAGACAACACATGACCAAGTTTGCCGATCACTTCGTCCATTCAACTGACTGTGACTCCTCAGTTAATGTTTTGTGGTTAAATTTTAAAGAGAAACTCAGCTCCAGAAATTTATACCTCACAAATTAACAAGAGCAAGAAACGGTCTTCCTTACAAAACCCCCTCATGAGGCGTCTTACGAAGAAAAGAGATGAGCTTCATACACGGAAAGACCCTCGCTACAAAACAATGAAGCATACGATACAAAAAAGCTTCTTTTTGCATACTGGCAGTACGTGCATGGAAGATATCATTACTCCTACGAGTGATAATGATTCTCTCGGGGCTAATAAACGTTTTGGGGGTTTGCTCAAGCACTTACAACTGACAGTAAAGGCATCAGGGTAATTTAATATCTAACGCAGATGGTTAGGCAACTATTTTGAGCAGCTACTTCCAGTCTGTGTTTACAAGTCATAAACTCCTAGACCTAAAACGACTTTGACAAAAACAGAAATCTCGAATATCCCCCAAACCGAGTTCCATCCATGCCACCTATTTCAATTACCACTACTGGCATTGTTAAACTACTAAAAACCTCAAGACTCACAAGGCAGCTGGGACAGATGGTATATCCCCCATGGTTTTCAGGGAGCTCCCATCATTACAAGTACCAGTTCTGCAAATTATCTTCAATAAGTCCTTATCAACTCATCAAGTGCCTGAAGATTGGAGAAAGGCCCTTGTGACACCCATCTTCAAGAAAGGGGACAAGAACTGCGTCGCAAATTACAGGTCTATACCCTTAACGTGAATCTGCAGCAAGCTTCTTGAACACATTCATCATTAAGAACATCGTAACACATCTAGAACATCATAATCTTGTTTCCTTCGTAGCACGGCTTTCGCGAACTCAGATCATGCGAATCTCACATAACAGAGTTTGTAAACGACATCTTGGGTGACTCTGGTGCTAAACAAGCTGACGTCATCATAATGGACTTCTCAAAGGCCTTAGATTAGGTTCCACACAATAGACTTCTCTTCAAGTTGGAGAGCTATGGCATCAGGGATGACATTCTTTTGTGGATCAAGGCCTTCCTCGAAAATCGACAAAAGTGGGTAGTAGTCGACATCACTCCAGTCTTATCCTGTGTCCCTCAGGGCTTCGTGATAGGACCAGCACTCTTCCTTGTATATATTAATGACCTCCCTGAGGACATAAGGTCAAAGGTCCGGCTTATTGCTGATGATACCATCCTTTATATGACTATCACAAGTGAGGAAAATTGTACACACCTCCAAGAGGATCTGGGAGGCAACTTGGAAGATGGAGTTCAATGACACAGAATACGAAGTGCATCGGATTTCAAGGTCAAAAAGTCTAAATCCAGCATATCTATTATCTCCATGGCGTGTCGCTTAAGGAAGTAAAACAAAGAATCTTGATATACATATCTCACATGACCTCAAGTGGAACCGACACATCTATGAGATCACAGCTAAGGCAAACCGGACACTTGGCTTTCGTACAAGGATCTTACGGATGAACTCACCACCCCTTAAAGCGAAAGCTCATAAAGGCCTTGTCTGCCCAAAAGTTGAGTGCTGTTCAAGTGTCTGGGATCCGCGCCCACAAGTTAAGAACAACGGTGCATATAAATTTGAAATGGTACAACGCTGCGCAGCTCAATGGTGTCTGCAAAGGTACAGAAGAACAGACAGTGTCACGACCATGCTTGAAGAAATGGGTTAGCGAACCCTGGAGCCACGCCGGGTAGACAGCCGCCTTACGGCCCTGTATAAGATCACACGGGGGCTTCCTTCGTGGACACTCATGAACTTCTGCGCCCAGTAACACGCAAGACACGTCACACTCATAACGAAAGCTTTATTCCTCTCACTAGCACAACTTCCGAGCGCCTATCATTCTTCTCTAGAACTATAATACAATGGAACAATCTGCCTGCCTTTATATTTAATGAAAATTGTAATCTGGAAACTTTCAAAATTAAAACCAGTCAAATTTACCATCTTTCTTTAAACTAGCTAATCTGTAGATGACCCCCCAAACATCAATCCTCATCCGTAAATAAATCAATCAATCAATCAATCAATCAATCAATCAATCAATCTAAAAATGCAGTGGCTCACCTAAAGTTGCTCCGATTCGCAGGCTCGCTTATTAGTTGATTAAGTAATTTTGCAAGAGAACAGTTGAAAATACAAAGAAACTTTAAAAAGCAATTGTAGAAAGATCAAACAATTATAAAAATATAATGAAAAGTATCAGTATCAGCTAATTAGAAAATTGGAGAATCACTAAGGACGGCAATCTATGCAATGTAGCAATCAATATATTTTTACTGCTTTTACAATTTAAGCTTCATTTCGGTTCTTTGGAAAAGCGCAGCCACTAAGCCGGGTTCGAAATCCGTTAATAACTTATAAAATTGTTCATCAGCGTATTCATTAATGCATTTTATAATCTTAAATCAGTAAGATATGCAGACCCTTTTACTGCCATTTTCAGTTCCTCTGATTGTTCGTTTTTATAGGTAAAATAAGTTCTGCAGTCATTTTGACAGATGAATACAATGGATGGCGTGACACACGGTGGTTAATGCAATACAATGGCAATGAGTTACTTAATGTTTGGCTAGTTCCGGTTTAGACAACAATGGCATAACGTTAAAACGAAATTTAGGGATTATTACATTCAGGACCAAATGTTATTACATTCATGACCAAATGTTATTACATTTAGGACCAAATGTTATTACATTCAGGACCAAATGTTATTACATTCAGGACCAAATGTTATTACATTCAGGACCAAATGTTATTACATTTAGGACCAGAATTTATTACAATCATTTAGAGCTTTTCTAAATTAAAAATATATCTTCTCTGCAATACAGATACCAATATATTAAAAAAATGAAATACGTATTTATTCGTTTTATTTCATTTTTTATTATCTCATAGTGCCATAAATATTGTTTAATAACACATCTATATAATTTTCATATTTTAACATGAAAAATTTTAAAAATACATTTTTTATAACATTTGTGTTTTTATCGTTTTGCAGTTTTATCTCCGCCTTGATCATTGTCCAGCTTTAATGTAACTATATATTATAACCACATTATCAAATTTCTTTTTAATAATTTGTTTTTCCTTTTGTCTCACGACAAGTCACTTAGAAATGGTTCGCGATGTTTCGACAGTTTACTGCTAGTTTTCTTCAGGCGATTTGATCAACGGTTCTGCTACAACATTATGTGTGGCAGTGGTTTGTTGTAATTGGCTAATTTTGATTCGGCTATTGTTTTCATGCTACACCTTTTCCTCAGACGTCCGCTTGCTTATCGTGCATAGCTGACCTTGGTTATTTATTTTAATAGCAACACAACCTACTCTTCATTCATAAAGATTAATGGCTGGGGTCAACGGTTAAAAAAAAATAATTTTCAGGACTGTGAGTGATTTGTGACACGAAATGTTTGAGTAAATTC
>JAOTRI020116048.1:0-12548 GCA_028564885.2 Zoanthus sanctaehelenae | reverse complement strand
AGGGATTTTTAAAATATTATTGTAAAACTGTTGTAAATTCAAGTGGAAATAAAGTGTTGTTGTTGTTGTTGTTGTTGGACATTTGTAATTACCAATACATTAGTATGTATTGGACATTTGTAATTAGCGCCTGTTGGCTGCTTAGTTTATAGCTTCGGTCATATTTTACCTATAAGCCCTTTTTGTAAAGCTACGAAGTACAAAAGGCATTTACGTTTGACTTAACTTTGAGAACCTTTCTGATATGCTCGTTTATTCAAGAAATTTTTTTCTCTCGCTAAGATATTGGTGGAAATATGCTGTGCCTGGAATTCAAACTTCGAGCCATGTTTAACGCGGCAATGGACAAGACCAGTTCAACCTTCGGTCTGGGAAACATTCAAGACAGCTGGGCTGGCAAAACCATCCATAGAAAAGCGAGCAGGACGTCGTGCTACTAACTGCCATCGAATTAATCCAAATATTAACAGTTTTAGCAATAACAACAACACTACAAAATTAAGAAACTTAAATAATTTAGTTCTCCGTTCCACTGGTGATTATGCTAATTCGCATAGCAGTGTTAGATTTGAGTCGCGAGCAATAGAAGGAACGCAGGACCGATTTCAGTCAGAATCACAAGTCTCAAGTATATCAACATAAAGAACCAGATCGGTGTCAATCTGCATAATTTAAGACAAGTAGCGCGTGTTAATGTAAACAAACCAAAGGACCACTCTGAAAAAACTAGAAGAAACTTTAGTCTTGAGATAATCCATTTGAACATTCAGTCATTAAGAAACCGCGTACACCTCACCAAATTAAAGGAGCTCGTCAATACGAGAAAAAGCGACATCGTTACAATCTCTGAATCCTGGCTAAACACTACTGTTACTTCTGTGGCAGTCAAACACGAAGGCTACAAATTATTTAGAGTGGACCGACTACACAAACAGGGTGGAGGCATTTGCGCCAAAGAACTAAAAGCATCAGTTCTAAAAGAACTCTCGTATATCTCTGAACGCAACTTCCATCAATTGTGGATAAGAGTTCAATGTAAAAAGTCGAAATCATTCTTGGTATGTGCGACCTATCGCCCAGATGACGCTCTGCTAAACTCCTTCGAAGATCTCCTGAAGCCAAGTTATATTCAAGCCCTGGTCTTCAATAAGCCAATCGTCATCTTAAGTGACTTAAATTGCGACTATCTTAAGAAATCCTGCCCCAAATTTAAAGCACTCGATAACTTCTCAAGCGAAATGAATCTCCACCAACTCATAAAATCACCCACGAGAATTACAGAAACATCTGCTACGCTAATAGATGTCGTTTTTGTTTCCTCCTCTTCCTTTGTACGCGAGAGTGGAGTGATGAGTAGATCAATCAGCGACCACCTACCAGTATATGCCAAACTCAAGTTCCAACGACCCAAAACTGCCCCTCAGTTTGTAAGAAAACAAAGCTACAAGAACTATTCTAGCGGTTTTGTTGCGGAGTTAGCTAGCAAGGCTGACCACTTATTAACCGTTTTTGACAAAAACGACGTGGAGTCCAAGCTAGACAACTTCAATTGTATCTTTCAGACTGTTCTAGATGCACACGCTCCAACGCGAAATATTACAACACGCAGCAGATCTTGCCCCTTTGTCAATCAGGATATCAGAAATCTCATGCATTCCAGAGACCAGCTACACCGCAAATTTCTGCAATCACGTCATGCATTAGATTGGAATATCTTCAAAGACGTCCGTAACATCGTTAAAAGAGCAATTAGGAAAGCTGAAAAAAAATATACCACTGAGGAGGAAGAAACAAAGCACAGAAACAATCCTAGCTCATTATGGAAGATCATTAACCGAGTAATTCCATCAAAAGAACAAGTAATTCAAACTTACACCAAAGACCTAAAATTAGTGGCAAACGACTTAAATCAATTTTTTTCCACCGTTGGCGCGAAGGCCGGCGATGTTTCACGCCGCCTAGCTGAGGATAGCAACATTACACTTTCTGATTCCCCGCCTGCTACTGCTACTGTGCCACCTAACGAACAATTTTGTCTTAAGCCAGTGTCATCCGAAACCGTGCATAAGATCATTTTGTCTTTACCATCAAACAAGTCCCCTGGACCAGATAAAGTGAGTCCTCGCATAATCAAGGAATATCTCCCTGTTGTCCTTGGGCCCCTAATAGAGATCATTAATTGCTGTATTGCAACTAACACCTTCCCCAGTGCGTGGAAAGAAGCTGAGGTCATACCTATCCTTAAAGAAGGAGATCATGAACAGGCGTCAAACAACCGCCCACTATCACTTCTGCCCGTTGCATCAAAGATCATTGAAAAGATTGTGCTAGAGCAATTCAATGCCTATCTTCAACATAAAAATCGTCTTACGTCACAAAAGAGCGGTAACAAGAAATAACATTCTACTGAGACACTGAATATTCTCAGAACAGACACCATCTTGGAGGCCTTGGATAATAACAGAAATCACTGCACTCATTTTACTGGATCTCTCTAAGCTTTCGACAGCGTTGACCACTCCAAACTGCTCAACAAACTAACCAAAGTAGGTGCTTCGCAAGCTACAGTCAAGTGGTTTGAAAGCTACCTTTTTGGCCGAACACAACGTGTTAGAATTAATGCAACCCTGTCAGACTCCCTTCCAGTAACTTATGAAGTTCCCCAAGGAGTGATCTTTTCACCCCTCTTATCCTGCATTTATCTAAACGACCTACCCCATGCAGCCCACATGTGCAGAATTGAGTCATATTGATGACTCGAAATTATACTTTCCGTTTGTCCTGTCAGATATCGATTGCGCCATTAGAAAGATTGAAAAAGATCTCCACAATGTAGCTTCATGGTGTTGTGCAAACAATTTATTAATCAATCCGGACAAGACTAAGTCCCTACTCTTCGGTACCAGACAATTGTTGAGCAGACTTACTTTAACCCCAGAAGTAAAGTTCATTGGAAAGTCACTCAAGCCCAATGTATGTGCCAAAGACTTAGGTGTTATGTTAGATTCACACCTAACATATGACAACAAAATCTCTAAACTAGTGCCCTACTGTTTTTCTAGGTTATGTCAAATTAATAGAGTCAAAGACAGTTTTGACCCCAACACTCTTATGCTGATTATCTCAACCTTGGTTTTTAGCAAAATGATGTACTGGTCCACCGTTTGGGCAAACACGTCTGCGAGAAATATAAACAAGCTTCAGTCTATTCCAGAACATTGCCTGTAAAATAGTAACCAATACCAAGAAATTTGATCATGTCACCCCACTACTCCATAAACTCAACTGGCTTCCTGTTAGACAATTACCGACCCTCAGAGACTCAATAATGATTTATAAATGTATCAATAACCTTGCACTAACCTACTTAACCAAAAAATTTTCAAACGCTCCGATATACACGATCGCCATACTCGCAAATGCGACTCCCTTCAAATACCTCGCTACAAAACTGTTACTGGTCAAAAAACATTCAGCTACAGAGGCACAACAATTTGGAACAATCTTGAATTTTTAGTGTGTAAAGGTATATTTTATCAACTGAGTTGAGCAACATAATGAGTTTTAGCGAAACCTTTAAGGCGGAAATTGAAGTAATATCTAGAAAATATTCTGATTTTGAAGGTAAGAAACAAACCATTCCTTAGCTTTGCCATGCATTTCATAATGATTCAATTTAGAGGGAAGTATACTATGACAAACAGTATCAAAAGCTTTAGAGAAATCTAAGAAAATCCCACAGGAGTACTGACCATCCTCTATTGCTTTCTGAATTCTATCTGTGATTAAAAGAGTTGCAACAATAATGTCAAGCTTTGTCAACATCTTTTTTGACTGAACTGTTAGTGACTGCACACATAAATTAGCAAGCAATGACATTATGATGTCATTGATCATGTAACTTTAGAAAATTGTCTCTGTTTGGTATGATGCAAGTATTGTATTTGAACAGTTTACATTTTCTGTGTTGCTGTAAGTTTTTCTTGGTACAAGATATAAAAATGATAGATTCTTTCTGCACTCTTATGTGGTACAATTCATCAGTTTCTGACTAAAACAATGGCCTGTAAAATTGAGGCCTGTTAGCGCACAGGCAACACCAGCTTGGGATGTGACTGCTTTGACTTCTAAAGTTTGTTGAACAATTTAGAGACTTTATATAGGAAAATTAGATTTGTGCTTATAAATGTTATAGTAAAATAAACCCCTTCGATTGTCCTTGACTTTTCTATCAGTGTGTTTCTTAAGGTGTGAGAAGTGAGGTACGCTAAGTGAGAAAACACGTACAGTTTAGTTCATCTGGGTTGGAATTCATCAAGCATTTGCTGGGGATTGAAACATTGATACAATTTACTGGTGTACCACCCTTAAGAAACACACTGTCTGTGCAATCACTGTGCAAACTTTATTCATTTAAGTTGGTTTTGGGGCTTTTGAATATTTACAATGTTTTTGGTTGCCATCATAAATGAGATGTGGGAATCGAACCCATGTCTTCCTGTATTCTAGTCAGGAGTGCTAACCACTGAACCATTAGGGACCAACATGCTGGCAACATACTGTAGCTGTTTCATCATTAGTTAACTTGTTTAGTGTGGGTTTAGGATGAGTAAAGGATTTGTTACCCGTCACGCATAGTGACAATTACAGTTTCGCCCATCATGCTTTTCATGCTATGTGTGTTGGCCTAGTGTGATTTTTACAAGCTTGTTTTGGTACTTGTACCGTTATGTTAGACTTATTACATAGTGTCAGAAGTGGGATTCAGGTCTTGGGTAAATTTTTGTGTGGATTTTTCGACTTGCAACCTATATTCATTGTTTAATAATCATGGGAAAGGATTGACCTATATTTGACACCAGTCCTCCCGATCATTGCTGGGCTTTCAAGTTGTTTCTTGCCAGCTATTGAGATTATTGCATTATAAAAGATTACATAGAGTCATCAAATACTGCGGATAGTAATGAGTATTGGATTACAGAAAAGAGACCTAAAACGATACTGCTCTTTATTGTGCTTTTCCTCAAACTAAATGGAATGTGTTGATAACCACCATTGACACTCAAATCACTGAGCTAGATAAGCAGGGCCAAGGTATGAAAATTCAAGACACTGGCACTTAACAGTACGGTTAGAATATGCCAAAGGCAGTTTTCTATTAAAGGCAGCAGATCAACTGTAGTGTGATATTTTTATCATTGGTCTTGAATCTTTCATGGGGTTTCACCGTGATGTCATTTCTTGTGAGAATTTCGTTACACTTAACTTTGCACAAGTTGTAAGTAAAGCAAGGGACTTTGAAACAGGACGGAAAATAGAATCTGCAATTACCAAGCATCAATTGGGGGAATCAGTACTTAGAGTCATACCATAACATGTCGCCATTATTTCATGCCAATTGACCATGCTGATTGACATGTGTCATGATCAATTAGAGACTTGAAAAGGAAGAACTGATACCAACAAAGATTGATGTTTTTATGTTTACAACCAACTTATGAGCAACTTTCTGTAATCAAAATCAATGATATGAAATGGAGTACCCTACACTTTGTCCCTTTGTTAAAACATGGATCTATGCTGTCAAAAATCTAAGAATGATGGATTGAGCAACTAAGTTAAATTTAATATTTATTTGCAGATCTCTTACCAGTAAAGAAATCAAGGAATTGGTTCAAGGTGCTGTATGTTATTTTAAAATTAATGACAAATAAATACTATATTTTGTTTTATCGCAGCAGCAATTGCTCAAGAGACTGCTTGAAAACCAGCACTTGCCAAGAGTCTGACGTGCACTTCTTCAGGCTGATCATTTGACTCCAGCACAGAGCCAAACTTACACAGTAACATAGAATGGCTCAATCACAACTCTTATGTTTAATCACTCAGCTATTCCAATCTTTCTAAGGAAGAATGGCCAGCTCCTCTTATTTTGTATAACCATACTGACATTGTAAGACTGCAGGAGGCTTTCTGATACTAATTTCTACTATGAAGTTTTTAAATATCTCACTACTAACACTGAAAATTCAGTTCAGGCGAATTATGAAAATTTACACCAACTTCATTATGCGATACAATATTTGTTGTGATAACAAAATAAAGTGTAAAGTGTATAAAAAATGAATAATCTGGTGTCTTAAGAGACTGCAGTGACAAAATTAATTTGTCTTGGATTGTGTAGCCAGTGGTTCCAACTACACGCCTTTTTATAAGAATAGCAACTGCTCTGGTTTCAGAACACAGTCAAAAAATTCAGACCTTTTAAAAATGTTGTTGGATCTCGGAGCCAGGTGGTGCTACTAGCCTAGTAACTATATCAAATTTTATACTTGCCATTTAAAATATTTACAATTTTTATAATGCTATATATATATTTAAGTTAAATGACTTATTTAAGACAAGAGATAGTTAAGTATGCTTAGTGATGAAAATTGGCATACAAGATAATTAAAATTAATGCGTTTGTGGTACTCAAGTCCTTTTCTGCATTAAGTTTAGGTTTATAGTGTCTAATATATTGCATTTCTTTGAAGGCCATCAAATTTGTTGTATGTAACATTTTGTGAGAAATTTAAAGTGATCTAATAAGTTATCTGGAATTCTGTCTGAAATCTACGGGTGTTTGGCATAAAAACTAGAACTGCAGACACAAAGGATTTTTAAAGTTTGTTGGAAGATTGAAAACTCTTGTTTTGCTTACATTTCGGATAATTTTCAAGTCATCTGGCCAGACAACCAATTAACATTTCTTAGTTGTCCTAGCAGGCTTTTCGTCATCTCTTGAACAACTGTTAATCTGGAGCCCTGGTATCTCTTTTGTATAAAAACCTTAAAAAAGTTTTAACACACAAGGAGATTTCATTGAAAAGTCTGCTTTCAATTATAGCTGTTCCCTTGTTTTGTTATTTCAAAAAATGAAGCTTACGTTGAAAACCTGCAAATGTTATAAATAGTATTCATAGTTATATGGGTATGTACATGTGGTTTAAAATTCTTGTTATTTTTTTCTGAAAAAACATTCTTTATTGCTACATTTTTGCATTCTGTAGCGCTGTGCCAAACATTGGAGTCTACCCATGAAAAGGGTGTGTGTACCAGAGCTTTGTGGTGTTTAGCAAAACAGAATGTCTCTCCCAGTGTCATAAGTTCAGAGGTAAGTCCAGGTTCTAATGCCACAGAGAATGAGTATTGTTTGGTTACACACGTTACGTGATCTCTTTAATGGTCCCCTTTTAATTAATTTTTTTAATTCAAGATTATTCAACTTTTACACTAAACTACCTGCATGGATTGTGCTCAAAACAAGAACTGTTATTGTGGTAGCAGGTTAACTCACATAAAATCTATAAAACAACAGTTTTATTACTCAGGATACATGTGGTAGTCTGTGTCAAGGAATGCCTTTCCAAATCTGTCTGTCTGTCTGTCGTCAATTTTGAAAAGGTGTAAGTCTGCATTGCTTATCAGTTTGCAGTTTTCCCCTTGTCAAACCAATATGGTGAGTTTTGTGTCGCTAGCAAGTGAACAAGTTTAATGGTTACTTTTCAGTGCCCTTTGAATATATATAGTTCCAGTTTATTATTGGTAGCTGGTATACAGGGTTGTCAATAAGTTTTGAAATAGGTGGAGATATTGTGAAAGTAGACGGCACTTTTATTGATGACTGCCCTCAGGATATATTGAATGTTCTCCATTGCAGCTGGCTCCGTTGTGGAGAGTAGAGGCCGGAGTTCGCCGGTTGCTGGCTTCTAATGAAATCGCTGCTCCTGGGTCTATGGTTTAACGTCCTTATCCGAGAAGACGCGAAAGTCTAACCATTTGCAGATGTTGGAGCAAAGGCAGCACTTTCTGCTCAATTATTTTAAGACCCTGACTGTTGGTCCAACCGGGAATCGAACCCGAGACCTCCCGCACAATAGACTGGTGCCTTACCTACTTGGCTAACCAGGCGGCGGTTAACTAAAATGTGTACTGTTAAAATATAGTACTTATGCATTTTAGGATTACTGTACCTGGTGTACACATATATTTTAATAAATTATTCTTGCTTGTTTCTGTCTCATTTATGGTGCTGTCAGTGTACAGGAACACTCACAAACCCTAATTATACGCTATCTAGATGCAGACATCTCAAGATTTCTTTGATATCAAATCAGCCTATACAAGTTTATGGATGTCATTTTTGTTGATTTTGCAAGATGGATAATAGAGAAAAGACAACACAACGATTTGTTGACTTTGCAAGAATTTCTTCCTAAATTTAAGGTCCTCTGTATTGCCAATAAGTCCTTCCTGGATTGCCAATATGCCCTTCCTGAATCCATAGTCCATCCTTGATTGCCATTATCCTTCGTTCTCCGTGGATTGCATATACGTTTTTTCGAAATCGTTGGTTCTCTATGTACTTCCAATAAGTCCTTTCTAAATCCTTAATCTTCCCTGGATTGCTAATAAGTCGTTCCTAAATCGTAATATTCCCCCTGTAATGCCAATAAGTCCTTCCTAAACCCTTGGTCCTCCCTGGATTGCCAATAAGTCCTTCCTAAATCGTTAGACCTCCCTATATTGCTAATAAGTCATTCCTAATTCGTTGGTCCTTCCTGGATTGCCAATAAGTTGTTCTTTAATCCTTAGTCCTCCCTGTATTGCCAATAAGTCCTTCCCACAGTGTATATCCTTAGTCCTCCCTGGATTGCCCATAAGTTCATCCTTTAACCTTAGTCCCCCCTGGATTGCCAATAAGTCCTTCCTAAATCCTTAGTCCTCCCTGGATTGTCAATACGTCCTTCCTAAATCTTTGGTCCTCTGGTCCCTTAATTGCCAATAAGTCATTCTTAAATCCTTAGTCCTCCATGGATTGCTAATAAGTCCTTCCTAAATCCCTAGTCCTTCCTGGATTGTCAATAAGTCCTTCCTAAATCTTTGGTCCTCCGGTCCCTTGATTGCCAATAAGCCCTTCCTAAATCCTTAGTCCTCCGTGGATTTTCAATAAGTCCTTCCTAAATCTTTGGTCCTCCTGTCCCTTGATTGCCAATAAGTCCTTCCAAAATCCTTAGTCCCCCGTGGATTGTCAATAAGTCCTTCCTAAATCTTTGGTCCTCCGGTCTGTTGATTGCCGAAAGGAAAAGTCAAAAAATATTTCGTAAAAGCTTTATGCTGTTCCTTTTTTGCAGAGGATGTTGTGGTTGGTATGTCAGTTTCAGGAATGCTCAGTATTTGGACAGTGTCTTCCGCCTTAGAGAGTGTAACTAATAAGGTATGACACTCTTTGAAAAACAAATTTATATAAAAAATCTTACTTTTGGTGCGTTATGCTGTTAACATAAAAGTATACAGACTTTTCATGCGAAAAACTCAATTGTTTCATTTAAAGAATTATAATAATTCTTTAAATGAAACAATTGAACTTTTCGCATGAAAAGTCTGTATTACTTTATGTAATTTTGCTTTACTCTTGAAAATATTAAATGTCTAGAGATAGTCACGATTTTAAAAACGTTGAAACGAATACTACTTGACTTTCTTGATTTGAAGATTTAGATATATATGGACATACCAACAATAGCTTGCAAAATAGAAAATAATATATAATGGTGTCATTTCAACCTGATTCAGTTTATCAAATAAATTTGCCTTTAATATGCACTAATAATCATAATATCATATATTTAATTTAGAATTTCATTAATTGCTGTCCACTTCACTGTCCATTTCAGATATTGTGTTGTTGTGCGGATGTTCACTTTTCAGGTTAACATTAGTGTGTTCTTTATGTACTGTTCCGAGCCAATCATAGCTCGATATTTTCTTTTCTGCAGGGGCTAGGCCCCCGGTTGTAAACTCACATGTATTTTACTAAGGGAAAAACGTTTCTACGACAAGGGAAGTGTGTTTATAACAAATATTATTGGTTTCGCTGAAGCAAGTTTTCATCAAGACAATCTAAATTTGCAAATGAGCAAACATCCAGTAAGATACATAACCACTAACTAAACTGAAAAACTAAACCACTACTTGAGCGCAGCAACAACTAGTTATACCTTTAATTAATTAACATTTTACGTATATTAACGTACAGTACGTGTTGTATTTGATAAACAGTATATCGAACCAGCATTTGAACAGGACCTGAGTAAACAGATGCTTGGTACCAGAGCGTCAACACTTAACTGCAATCCATTTACACAGCGATGTATTCTAGTCGTGACAGCGAAAGTGTGGATGGTAAGTGTTGCTCAGATAGGTAAACTTAATTGCAGACGTCATTGGTTACAACCTGCTTCTTTAGTTTACCTGTTACCCGTTCTCCAGGTGTATCGTGACACACACGGGCCTTCACGGAACCTTTCCATTCCTCTCGAACTGGTACTGCTACCCGCACCTCAACCCATGAGCCTCAGCGTCCATCTTTCTTCTCTTTTCTGCCGTTCTGCTCCACGTTGTTTCTAGTCGTCTTCCTCTTCCTCTTCCTCTTCCTCTTCCTCTTCCTCTTCCTCTTCCTCTTCCTCTTCCTCTTCATCTTCTTTTTCTTCTTAAAACAACATTACCGCTGCTTCCTTTATCCTGCCTCAATATATTATGCCCGATCATCTTCCATCTTCTGGTCTTCACCTCTTCACAGAGTGACTTCATTGCAGCTCTTTTAAGCAGATCCCCAGTCCTGATGAGGTCTTCCGATCGGACATGTAGGATTCTGCAGAGGTACTTGCTATAGAACACATCAACTGCTTTGTTATCACTTCTGTTCATCATCCATGTTTCACAGCCATAGAGCAAAACAGGTAACAGTAGAGTTTTGTAGAGACCCGGCTTGGTTCTTTTAGACATGTTATTTGAGCTCAGAATTCTCCTGATTCTGGCATATTATCCCCTTTGTCTTTCAGTGCCTGTTCTGAAGGCTTTCCATTCCGCTATCTTCTTTACTAACTTTAGGGCCCAGATAGCTGAACTCTTCAAGTTTCTCGATGTCCTTAGATATTTGTTTTAAAATACCATAGATCTTACGGTTCTTTGAATTTATTCACAGGACCTTTGTCTTTTCTCTGTTTATTCTAAGACCGACCCGCTTGGCTGCCTCATCCATCTTGGTGGTTTTGTCTGGAATATGGTTTCTAGGCGAGGATAGTTTAGTCCCACATAGTCTGCAAAATCTAAATCGTCAAGCTTTGATATGAGCTTCTATTTTACAGCATTATCTAAATACGGTCTTTTTCCTGATCCTGTCCATCAGGAATAGGAATCCAAACATGTTTTAGCCCTTTTTAACACCGTTCTTTTTGTCAAACCATTCACCTTTTTCACCTTGATCTTCTACAGCGCAATGAAATCCATTAACAAATAATTTTATAATCCTTACAAGCTTGTAAGGTATTCCGAATTTCAGTAAGATGAACCTTAGCCTACAACCTTTTGGTAACAAATTAGGGAAGATAAAAAGGTTTGAATTTGAGAATTAGGAGAACTGGCATGTACAGCGTATGGATTTAAAAATCTTCATTAAGTACTCAAAAGCAAAATGACAGTTAAACTATGCATTCTTTGTAAAATAATGTTAATACCATTACATCACAGGAACTATGTACTTTGAACAACACACTGTCTTGGATTTTTTTTAAAGTTTTTCATCTGGATTTTATATAAGTTTGATGATACTGAGAATTATGAGAAAAAGTCTTTATCGATTTAAAACTACAAAATGTTTACAATCCATTATTTAAGTTTGTTATTAACTCCTCAGCTGTATGACTCCAGTGATTTCAAATTCCTTGCATCAGTACCGAGTCCCCCAACCCACCCTTGGTTGGGTGGAGATTTTGTTGCTGCCGACTGTGTGCTTGTTTGGAGTACAGTAAGTATAAAGTTTTGATGTTGCTGAAGAATATGTTCACTCAACGTTTTCTAAATGTCACTGCAAACGTTAGTATTATTAAATTTAAAAAAATTAACGTCATTTGCCAAGGAAGTGGTTGTCCATTCTTCCTAGCTAGAGGCTATTGTAGTATCTATAGTTAAATATTAACCATTGTCATACGGTAGTAATTGCTAGGTATTTTGGGTAATAATAAGGAGACTATAATTCCAAAGATGGCTGTTTTGTGTACTTTATTTACACTCGTAAGTATCTGGTTCAATCAGGTGTCATCTGTGGCAGTAGATTCTACAGCTATATATTGTTTGATCCCTCAATGGCTCACATATATATTGGAGTGAAAGTCAAATCTGTTAAGGGAGGAAGACGTGAGTACCCAGAGACAAACCCTCAGCTTCAGATTGAGATTAATCAATCTCAGTGCAAGTGTGACCAGTGTCCAGGATTCGATCCCTGGTCGTAGAGGTGGACGGCCCAACTGATTACCGCTATGTACACCTATAGTCGGGTATACACGATTTTCCAAACTGAGATTACATTTGTTGGCTTTAGAACCTGGTGACAGAGCTGCTGAGATCTTATAAACAAGTATTTTTTCATAAGCTAAATCCTTATACGAGCCTAGTGGCCCATGGGGCCGGCGCTTATCTCCGGTTTCTGTAGTGTTAAGCGGATG
>JAOTRI020116037.1:0-12550 GCA_028564885.2 Zoanthus sanctaehelenae | reverse complement strand
ATGGAATCCTCCCAAATCAATTTATTGATTTATTTGTTCTTGTCAAGGAACCATCATCACTATAACATACGACTTGCCTCCAAAGCAACCTTTACTCTACCAACACCTTGTATAAATTATGGCCTTTTTAATGTAAGATTTTGTGGGCCTAAACTTTGGAATAGAACAGATAAATCACTTAAACAGCTACCTAAATCCTCTTTTAAAATTAAGCTAAAACAGCAATTTCTTTCAGTTTATTTTTTTCTCTCTCTTATTTCTGGACATTTAAAATTTTTTCTTTACATATTATTTTAATAGTTCAAGTAAATATTAAGATAAAATAATAATTACATGATATTAATAATGAAAAGATACTCGAAAAAAAATCCGAGCCCCAGATGAGCTATTGGAGACTCTGTGGTGAGCAAGCGTCGATATTTCTGGTCTAGACTGGAACTGCATCGCGCAGCCACATAGCCTAGTAATGACTTGGCCACACAGCCAAGTAAATATTACTAGATTTAATATTTCTATCTGACCTAATATTGTAATTTTAACTTCTAATGGCTACCTGTTTTTAATTAGCTCCTAAGGCTATCACATGTGGCCTGCACTCTAGTTTTTGGTCATATGTTAAAAAAATGTAAAAAATTTATCTTTAAATTGTATGTGCAAATAAAGTTTATTGTTGTTGTTGTTGTTGTGCTTTGATCAAGTGAGCCTACAGTGTTGCTTTAAAACAAATATTTTATACTAGAATCTGTTCTACCAGACTACCCCTAACTATAAATTCCGATAATCCAAGCAGCTTATCAACTGCTGTACAGTGGGTGCATAGCAATACCTAGGGTGCATTAGTATGGGTCTGTTCCGGAACACAGATACTTTTCGGAATAAACTGGATTTTCTGGATTTCAATATACCAAACAAAAGTTATATTCCAAGCAATTCATCTATTTTTAAATGAGCGCGGTATCTTTAGATTAGTGGATTTCTGTAGCTCTGTAAAAAGGCATTATAGCTGGTTCTGCATTCTCTTTGCTGTTGAGCCAGGTGTTCACCCTATTTGATTTTGTTCCTGCTATTGCATTTCAGGTTAGTGTGTGTGACATCACTATTCCGGATTATTGCAGTTATTCTGATGTTTTTTTGAACCCATGACAATGCTTGTTCTAGTCAGATGCTCTATGGTGAGTAATGCATCTTGATATGCATTAATGAGACAGTGCGATACTGTTCGTGAGTTCATGTCCATCATTTGTTACTAGGCTGTGTGCCACACAATGCGGTTTCAGTCTAGACCCAAAATAGCGACCCTTGCTCATCATAGAGTCTCCAGTAGCTCAGTTGGTAGAGCCAACTAGTCAGATGACAAGAAGACAGAGGGTCGTGGGTTCAAATCCCATCTGGGTCTCGGCTTTTTTTCCCGAGTATCTCCTGGTTATTAAAATAATCTAATTATTGTTTTATTTTATATGCTGATATCACAAGTAGAATGAGCGGAAGAGTTTAGTTTCCTTTATACCTTTCAACTCTTGGTGATAGATGTAGGGTTGGAACAACATGCACAGCTTCGGGTGTTTGGTATGACACCAGCAAACAAGCAACGTCTTCTCCAGGACAATCCTTGAAAAAAAATAAAAGGCTATTTTCAGGCTTTTTGAATTCAAACTAAAGGCTTCTATATATGTATTAATAAGCAACCTTCGTTTACTGGAAAAAATATATGTGTAATTGGTGAAAATCGATCACATGACCTCGATAAATTAGGGAAAATACTGTACCACACTCATCGTTGATTATCAATGTTCAATAGACCATGCTCTTTTCGATGGCTTGTAAATGGCCGAAATACAAAGGTTTTCGACTATAGAAAATGATGAATTCTTAAAACTAATCAGTGATTCTAATTTATAAAGTTGTCCTTTAACGGAGTATACACTGAAATTATTTAATTTGGCGGGCTTTCGGGCACACATCCAACAGTTTTCCCGCCTTTCAGTTTTACAAATACGTTTGCCGAGTTTGGGTTTCTTGTGAAGCAGTTTGAGACATTTTTTAAGTTTTTCTTTAGGATCTTTTAAACATCAATTTTTTAAACATGGAACTATTGCCAGATTTACCGAACACCGGATTTTCAATTGCTGTACTTGGTTTGTTTTATGGCGCCAAAATTTTGGGACGAAAATATATAGATTCTTGACTTGTTTTGACAAGAAATCTTCAAGATGGCGATTTGGTACTTCTCAATCGAGGACGGCGACGTGAGAAAACATTTCAAAGGCTGGTTGAGTTCTTCTAATGTTTTATCAAAACATTGAACTAACTTCACAAAGACATGCTGAAAAAGTCTAAAACAAGGTACTTGTTAATTTTAATATACGATTTAATTTCAGCTGTGAAAGTATTGTTTCGCATTATTTTCTCAAATTGAAAATTATTTTCTTTGCTTTGATTTTTAAGAATTGTTTTTTTTAAAATCATTTTCCAAGAATTATTTTTGCTATTTCTGTGTTATTCTATTTGAGCTTAATATGCAATTTTAATTATGTACTTATTTAATTAAATTGTTCAAGCTCGACTCTTGCTTAAAGTTCGTTGTGTAAGGTGTGCCTTGCAATGCAGAGAACTTAGCTTGCATATTAGAAGGGTTTGAGTGTAAATAACTGAGCACACCAATAAGCCTCCCTGGTAAGCAGAAGTTCGTCTATGTTATGCACGTTACTATTGTTGTTTATCTGTTCAATAACAACAAACTCAAAATCATCTAAGTTATGCGGTATACTATTGTAGTGTTTGGCCACTTCACAGATTATTTTGTTGGTTATCATAAAATATATGAAATAAAAGTACATGAAAAACTAAATGTTCTTGGAGTGAAAATTATATGACGTCTCTGTTCTCTTAATTCTTGGTTCTCTTAAAAATTTTGGCTGGTTCACTTGTACTTTATACTATACCTTGATAAGATATGGAGGAATTTCACTCAAATCAATGGGAAGTTTAATCATGAAATTGACCTTTTTACTTGAACCCTAGAAATTGACAAATAAAATAAAGTTATTACAATTACCATTATACAACATGTACAATTTACAATCCTTTAACCATTATCATTATCATCATCATCATCACGACCATTATCATCATCACCATTATCATCATCATTATCACCATTATCATCATCATCATCACGACCATTATCATCACCATTATCATCATCATTATCACCATTATCATCATCATTATCACCATTATCATCATCATCACCATTATCATTATCACCATTACTATCATCATTATCACCATTATCATCATCATTATCACCATTATCATTATCATCATCATCATTACCATTATTATTATTATTATCATCACCATTATTATCATCCTCATCATCATCACCATTATCATCATCATCACCATTATCATCATCATCATGTCCATTATCATCATCACAATTATCACCATCATCATCTCCATTATCATCATCATCATCATCACCATTATCATCATCATCATAATCATCATCACCATTATCACCATCACCACCACCACCACTATCACCATCATCATCATCACCATCATTATCATCATCATCCTCATCATAATCATTTTAATAATTGTATTTCTCCATCAAGGTTGGGTTAAACGGGTGATGGTTCCTCTTCATATCCACTGATCCTGTAGCATATGTTCAAGACTACATCCCCAAGAAGTTCATATCTTCTAGTGTCACACTGGCAATCAGACCTTCCAGCAGGCTTCTCCCCCAAAACTCTCACCTCACTCGACACACTACCCTAGAGCCACCCTTTTCATATATTCAAACTACCTATTTTTAGTAAACACTTTTTAATGTAACATCCAGTTGAAGTTAATGACTCAGTGATTTCCAGTTAAAAGCGTTATAAAGAAGTGAAAATTGAACAAGTTAATTACTGAAGTGAAACTGTGAAACAAATCACCTACCTTAGTGCGATGATTTCATTTTTTCATTCCTTATGTTAGTGTTCATTATTCGTTGTAGTGTTTAGAACAGACTAGTTATAATTAGAGATGTTTTATAATTTCAAACAACAGCCAGTAAGTTTATTGCATTCTTTTAGTAGCATTGCCATCATAGGCATGTAAGGTATCATGTGAACAATGTGTATGTAAGATACAGTAAGTGTCAAAGCCATAATATGAGAGGTACCCATAAGGTCCATGTGCGTGCTTGGGTGATGTATAATTTGAACTTATTTGGAATTCGCCCTGCTATTTACTTTTATTTATAGTAAAGCAAAATCACTTTTCTTGTAAAATAAATTGTCCAAAATGGTGATTCATAACTATAACAACTTAACTGAATAATTTATTATACATGACAACAGTTTAATATATTCATATGTTTAATAATCTTTGAACAATGCCTTTCATTGGATCATATAAGACAAAAGCCTTTTTGCTATTGTTGATCTAATGAAAGTATAAAAATTGAAAACAAATGTTCACTCTAGTTAATGTGATCATTTAACAATAGCCTGCCAAAAAGCACGAGTTTTGACATGCCCTGATGTCTGGCCAGCCAAATCCAGTTACCTAGACATTGAAAACCTTGCTTGTCAGGACTGCGAGGAGAGAAAGCAATCATGATTAAAACATACCAACTAACTGTAGACCATTGCATATATATATAGATTCTGAACATCTGAGGAAAAAAACCACTGAAGATTTTGTCTAATGGGATAATAGAACCCATAGGTATCTATACTATTGGATGGCTGTTACTGACAGCAACCGGTAATGCTGACATGATCTTGGAACAGTTCAATAGAGACTTTTTGACAAAGATAGTTCAGATCTTAGAACCTGGTTAAAAGAGCAAAAACCAAAAACATAAGAAGAAATGGGCCAACTTGCAAATTTGCATGTTTAATCCAGGAAAGGCCTTCTTGTTGAAGGTAAGTATGCTTCTTTTGGAAAGAGTCAGGGATTTAGTTCTCAGAAGCTGCAACACCAATTCATAAAAATTAACAGTGATATCCCTACAGAGACCAAAAGAAAGGCAACAAATTCATACTCCCATTAGGAGAAATAATAAATCACAAATTAAGTGTCATAAATACAGAAAGCAAGGCCATAATTGTTTAACTGTGGGTAGGATTGTAATAATTCATCACAGGGGTTTTCATTATGCATGATGCCCCTTAAATACTGTAAGAGCAATTGGGACACTCAGTCCCACCACCATCAGGGCAAAATAAAAAGTAAAGTGGCAAGGTTTGTACAACATTTTCAACCACAAGATCAAGAACTTTTCCAGGAGAATTTTCTAATCTTCAAGGACAATAACACACATGGAAATATGAATCTTCTCAAAGATTGTGCAGCATTCAGTCCCAGGTCTCCTTCGAAAATTATATTCATCAAAGCAAGGATTTGAATGCCATATTAAATTCTAAATCATTGGCAAACAACTACTTCAGCTAAAAAACTTTATCAAAACATTCCAATGAGGAAATGTAAGGACAATTAATCATGTCACAAGACTTTTGTCTCATATTCAAGGACTTTTAACAGAAAAATCAAATTCAAGGACTTTTTTAAACAAACGTGAATATTCAAGGACTTTTCTAGACTGTATGAACCATGAGTATCTTTTCTGTTTGTACATGCAAGGATGCTGGTGTATGATTAAAAAGTTTGTAAAAAATTGTTCTTTAACAGGTGACAAAATTTTAGTCTTATATCAACGACAGGTGAAGTCATGTTTGAAGTTGAATATACTACCCATAGACTGGAGGAGCCCAAGTGAGACAGTTTGGAACAAGGTAACTTGCATAAAACCAGATGGTACAGGTGTGATGATCATAGAATACTAAATAAATATAAGATACACAATCACATGTCAAGAGTAAGATGGCAAGACAGGACTACAAACAAGAGGTCAGAAGAAGATCTGGGGTAAAGAATGAGGTTAAGATGGCTTCGGCCACATAAAGCATAGGGATGAGGAGAGCCATGGAGCTGGAAGAGGAAGTTATTAGGTCAGTAGGTAGACAAAAGGACAGGATTATTAATGAAGAGGTCAAAAGAAGATATGGGGTGGAAAACCTTGAACATTGGTTGAGGAAAATCAGGTTAACATGGTTTGGTCGTGCACACTGTAGGGGTGAGATTAGTATAATATGTACACTTAGGATAGCAATAGAGCTGGAAGTGGAAGCTAGAAAACCAGAACAGGTAGGCCAAAGAAGGCTTGTAAAAAGGTAGTGGAAGAAGAGATGACTAAACAAAACACTGCAGCGGATAGAAAGCACTGGAGACAACTTGTCCACATCCAACTGCAGGAATGGGAAATTAGAGATAGTATACAATGACGACAATGCGTAATGAAAATATAGTAAGCACTTACATACCTGAGTACCTTTTAGGACATGCATCTCAAATTCTTGAAACTCTGGATTCTGTTCGAGATAAGAATGCTCAAATTGGATTCTTGGCATTTTATCAATCTGGTTTGACTGATGTTGTTTGTACTGTATAATCAGTTCCTTGATGAGTGACAAGAATCCTTCAGAATCATTTGAGTCCCAACACCATATTGACTATGAATTAACAAGAATAAGAAGAGAACATTATTTTACTACATCTAATTTAGTCTCCTATCAATAGAAATCTAAAGAGGGTACTATAAGCTGACAAAAAACTGTATTTCTTTGATTGATATCCAAATTCTTGGTGAATCAGCTGTTCCCCCCCCCCATCCCTCCTGCTGCTCTGCTAGCTACTGCTGTGATCTCAATAACCCAGTGATCTTACTGCATCAAAAAGGTTGATGATAATCATGTAGTAAGGTGGAGGTTATATACAGCATAGGAGAGGGCTTGAAACCTACATAATGTTAATTTTTAATCCACAGAATATTGGAGTGTGAATAAAATCTCAATTTCTAGGAAATATGCAATGAAAATATTTATTTCTTGTCAGGTTTGCTCACAATTCATTACAACCTACTAATAGTCATTCTACTAGAGGTCTATTTGTAATAGCCTACTAGAAAAGAAGAAAAAAGATGGTGAATCCAAATAGTAATGAGTCTATTTTTCCTAGATAATATCAGGAGACTTTATCATTAAATTTCCACATCTTTTTTGACCAATTTATAGTTTTATAATTATAACTAAAAATAACTAATTAGATCTCCGGGCCTCAAGAGCTACAAGTTTGAATAACTTGTTCAACCAACGGCCTCATGGGCTACAAGTTTGAATAGCTTGTTCAACATAATGGCCTCATGGGCTACAAGTTTGAATAGCTCCTTCAACCTATGACCTCATGGGCTACAAGTTTGAATAGCTCCTTCAACCTATGGCCTCATGGGCTACAAGTTTGAATAGCTTGTTCAACCTACGGCCTCATGGGCTACAAGTTTGAATAGCTTCTTCAACATAATGGCCTCATGGGATACAAGTTTGAATAGCTTCTTCAACATAATGGCCTCATGCCATATGACTTTCTAAGAGATCAAAATAAATTCATTCAATTTATAATCATTACAACTACAGTACAAGCAGGGATATATATTTAGATTGTAAATGGACTGATTTCTGTTTTCAATTTTCAAAATATCAAATATTTAGCAGGTTTATAAATCACAATTTCACTTTAGGGTAATATAATATAGTTATTGTAATAATTTTAACTATAGTTATGTACAGTACTAAAAGTAAGTGAATAATGATTGTCAAAAATAAAATTTAAAAAAAAAACATTTCACCACAAATCAAATATTTTTATTAATGAATGTGTAGGTAAGTAATAAATAGTACTGTATGTATATTAAAAATAATTATGTTTTCTGTGAAATAAAATCTCTGTGGCTTACCTCCATTTTGCTTATATCTGGAAAAAACTCTTGATCATTGGAGCCAAATATTAAATCCGGTGGAAGGCTGGGCTCATTATGATTAAAAATGACATCCCCTGTTTATGAATTAACCCTGTCAGTCCCAGTTGAATTAATAAGTTCTCCCAACTTCAACCCATACTTTTCATTAAACAAGTTTGAGAGAATTTCACTTTTAATCTTTAGTAGTTTGCTTTGATTGATCATTTCTCATTTTCTCATTATCAAATGTCTGAATTTTCTTGTTTTATGTAAGGAGAAGTTTAATGTTGATAATTGACCGGGATTAAAAGGGTTAAACTTATATATTAAACATATTCTAAGGATGTTCATGGGATAACCCAAACTCTCTAGGTGTCTTTTTGCAACAAAGATGACTGGCTAAATGAAGAAGAATTGATTCAGAGTTTCTCAGTGACTCCTAATCATTTATGTAGATGAATCGAGACATGATTATAGGAACAGTAGAATGCCTTCTTTTTTACACTTTTTACTCACAGCAAACATTTTAAAGCTCATGCATTCTCATGCAACTTGTAAAAAGACAGAATCTTTCAACTGTATACCAGGCTGAGGCACAATTCACATATCAATTAAAAATTTAATATTAATTCAATTATTGGATCTAAAAAATGTTTTGGGTCTAGAACTTTCACCAATTGAAATGGGTTTTTTTGGGCTATGAAAGACAAGGGATGTTTTGGGTATTTGTTAGAAACTTAAGATATTGTACAAGATAGCTAAAACAACATAAAAATGTGCAATTTACAAAGCTTGTGTGGTAATAGCAGGATATTTGTTGTATGATAATACATTTCATTTATAGCTGGAGAAAAATAACTTTTAAATATTATTTTTAATTATAAATTAAAAGAGTTACAAACTATAGTATTTAATAATAATGATAAAAACTTTATTTAACGAGGGTTAAGTACGTTTATTACTGGTCACCCAGAAGTTTTCATAATGGCC
Source organism: Zoanthus sanctaehelenae (assembly GCA_028564885.2). Lineage (NCBI taxonomy): Eukaryota > Metazoa > Cnidaria > Anthozoa > Zoantharia > Zoanthidae > Zoanthus > Zoanthus sanctaehelenae. The sequence continues at coordinate 3,702 of JAOTRI020116037.1, read as the reverse complement.
TTCCCACAATTAAAATAATAAAACATATTTCCATTAATTAATTATAACCATTAATTAATTAACTAGTTACAGATTACATTTAAAATTCCACCACTGTGCTATTATTTCCACAGCCTGCCACAAACATGAACTTCCTCTTGCAAGTACATTAGTGTTTAGCTTTAAAATGATAATGAATGGGATTTAAATTGATATAATTCTAAATTTCACATTTTTTACAAAATAAATTAATTTCAACTGCGTTAAAATAAGTACTGGAAATGTATGACTAACAAAAAATAGCAGCTATCAAATTCTACTCCAATTTCATAGCTAATCATATTATAATTATACAAATTACAAACAAAATGCAGAAGTTTTTATGACAACAAGGGAGATATTTTCAAAGAAAAACAAAACAATGTTTTTGTAGATTTGTTGATTCAAAACAAACAATAACTACAATAAGAATTTAAGTGTGAAGAATGAAAATACCTGTAAGAGTAACACTGTATGGATGACTGTGTGAAATGTTTATAATTATAATGAAGATTCAGACGTCAAAATGTTCTGTTCAACTTCGAGTTTTTCAACACAACTCCTGCCAGCAAACTCCGCAAGAGAAAATGTTTTTGAATGAAATCCTTCAATAACACTTGTCTTTTCATGGCTACAGAATTATTTCCAACAGATGATTCTTACAAATCACAAATTTTAAAATTTACAATGAAGTTCAAGTGATTTTCAATTTTATCAACTGCAGTTTACCATAAACTGTCACATTGTCACTGTCACCTAATGGGCTCACACAATTTTGATGCTTTTTAAAACACACTCGAACAAATTAATTCCATACTGAACTCATTAAGGTTTGATTACATGTACTTATTATCGGTAGTCAGTAATTACTTTATTTAAGTTTCCAAACCAAGAATTTTTCATCTGAAAAAATATCTTTAGCTATACTGTCCATATTATATTCCGCAAAGATTTCCAATTTAAATCAATAAATTTCAACTGTCAATTATTTTGTCACTGAATAATAGTTGTTATTAACTAAATAAACTTACACTTTAAAGTTCGTCCAGCAAATGGCATATGCAGTTTAAACCTATCACATACTCTAGGGTTGGTAACCGTTGAGTATGGTAACCTATAAAGTAGTAATCAAAACACGTCAAGGAAAAAATATGAAATTTCATCACTTAATATTTAATACATAAATCTAAATCATTGTGTAAGTTTGAGGAATGCTTCCTTATCTCATTCAATGCTAATTTTTTTTGAGGCAAAATGTTATTCACTGACTCATCCTAGATATTCCATATCCTTTGTTGATCGACTAGGGCCCACTTCCTCAAAACCCGATAAGTGTTAACCCAAGATTAATTTTTTAATCCATGTTTCTGTTTCCTACCTTCTATTGCATGCTTTGAGCTAGAATTTTGGATTAAACAAGTTTCTTTATTGGTAAAATCAAGCTGAATTTTTATAAGCATCACAAAGTTTTACTCTTAATTTTGTCTTAATCCAGGATTAACTTAATCAGACTTTTGAGGAACCGGGCCCAGGTTTTAACACCTTGTGATCAGGTTTTGCTGCAAAGCATTGTGGTTGTTATTTTCTTCATGATCATTCAAGATGAGAAAGATTACTGAAAACATAATATGAAAGCCAGCACTCTTAAAAGAAATTAAAAACGTTTCTTCCAAGGAGAAAAAAAGAAATCACTCAACTATTTACTCTATGAACCTAACATCACTAACAACAAAATGAATTCTGCAATTAACAGTTAAACAAACGCACTTACATGTAATGTATGATTACAACTTAACTAGTAAAATAAATATAGTTAAGTACAATGTCACAGCTATTAATTTAAAGCATTAACCCAGCCAGATTTTTAATAAATTTTAAAGAAGTTATTGAAAGTGCAGAAAAAGGTGGTGTGCAGTGTAGGAGTTGATATTTTCATTTCATTTGCATGGCCTGAGAAGTTAAATTAAAACTACCAAAGATAAAAAAGTAGGCCCCAATACGGAAATTAAACAGTTTTCTGAATAGAATTTATTGGAGTTCAATGTTTCGGAGATTTAACAAATCCTGTGATATATCCTACTATATATATACAATCTCAATCTGTTTCAACTATAAATGCTGTAGTACAGAATATGAAATATTCACAAGAAAACTTTACTTACCCTGTTTTGGGATCCGAAATTCTAATTTGATCACCACAGATGACAACATTTTCACCTTTTAGCAATGGCTCGATCAGTCTAGCAAATTTAGGGTCAAATCTGTTAAGGATATTGCTAGTCATTTTGATCTAGGTTGAGTTCTAGGTCGTTTGTTTTTTCATCTCAAAAACCTGTCACGATCCCCCATTTTGAATCTTGTACGAATGTGCGGAGTCTGAGTCTCAGGGTCAGTTTGTGTTGTCTTATACAAAGTTTCTGAGCGCAAAGTACCGGAAAAAAATTAGTTGGCTTTGATGTTGAAGAGAATAAATCTAGACATTTTTCCAGGTGACACCATTGCCAGTGTGAAGGTTTTTTGCCAAACATATTTTAAATTCAATATATTTTTTTATTTCTTTAAAATGTCTAGACAATCAAGTTGCAATTTCCCGTTTGCTCTTCCGCACAATCTTGCTAATGCGTCGAGTATGAAAGTTCTAGATAAAAATATCTTCCAAATGGAATTTCGTGTCCCAGCTCTTCGAATTGAATCCAGACATTGTTCTGTTTTCATTAAAAAACTGCAACACAATCTATTAAACCGAGCACGAATAAAAAACGTTATGATTGATTCTGAGGACCACAAAAGAAAGAAAGTTTTGTTGCTGAATCCCAGCAAAAAGCTTTCTGATTGGCCAGTTGAAGACAAAGAACTAGTAGTAAACCATGGGGCTGAAGAAATTGAGTTTGACTTGGTATTGAACTATGAACACTGGACAGTAGAAGAAGTTTTAAGGGCTATTTTGCCTGCAGTGGTTACAGAAATACCATCCGCATTTGAAACAATAGGACATATTGCACATGTCAACCTTAAGAATGCTCATTTACCTTACAAGAATATCATCGGTAAGCTTTCATTTAGGAATAGCAATAAAATACCCTGCCACTGGCATTATATAATTATGTGCATTTGCTTTGGGAACTACAAATGTGCTGAATAATAAATCACTTCAGCATTACCGACAATTATGGGGTATTCTATATATTTGTGCCATTCTTGATATAGAATAAAAGATAAGGCTACTTGTTTCCTTCATATCATGTCTTTCAGAATGGGCCATGTTATTTATCCATTGTAGCTGTTATGGTTCAAAATTTTTTTTGGTTCAATTTTTTTTAAACCAGTATATTTTTTTCAAACCACAACTTTGGTTTTTTTCAAACCAGCTAATTTTTCTCATATATAGTCTCAGAGCAATAACTAGTGATACCTAGAAAAAATTGGTAAAGCTAGCAACAGTTACTTGCATGTTCAAGTGGGGATGAAGCAGGACTACAGTTCCAAACAAATCCAAAAGTCAGTAGTTCTAATTTTGGGATACCCCAAAATAGAAAAAAGAAAATAGTATTGAGATATAAGATGATAAGAACAAAAAGAGAAAAAAAGGAAATAAAATAGAGGAAAAAAATAAATGCATAAAGTTGTTGCAGAAGTAAAAAGAAGAAAAGGTAGGTAGAAAGTGGTCAGTGGGTGGGTGGGGAG
>JAOTRI020116026.1:0-12551 GCA_028564885.2 Zoanthus sanctaehelenae | reverse complement strand
CTTAACTGCTATCTTAAGAGCTACCGTGTAGAACTTCGTTATGCATATGGTGTTACCTACTTGGTAACCTCTCCACAAAAAACATCTGTCTGGAAATGTTCCCATCATTTTTGTAAATCATTGACATCGGGCTTCGCAAACAAAAACTATAACTTTCAATACAGGATTTTTGCTAGCAAAAGCCATTACACTTGACTGAGCCCTACTTTGTTCGATATATTCAAAACTCGTCGATTTTAGTTGCAATGGCAAGGTTTTATAGGGGTGAGTGGCCTATAAAAAGCTTTATATCAATATGATTCATTTTTTAAAAATTGAAAAACATATTCAGCGTTGATGTTTTATGAAAATTTTATAACTTAAAAACAAAAATGGCAGCAGATTTCAGTCGTATCTTGTAAACTTAAAGCGTTTTCCATTCAGTTCTTCGTAAATTTTTCTACTTTTGTTCGAGGAATAATAGTTTTTTGCGACTGCATATGATTGTAGCAATAAATAATTTCTCACTTATTTTGATAGAAATCGTTAAATTATATTCTTTAATCTTATTATTTTGAAATATATTTTTGAGCTTATTTGAAAAAGATGAGCAAACTGAATAATGCATTTGTGCCTTGCTGCTTCATTAGAAGCAAAAAATTAAACGTGTATTTTAAAACATCTTAAACAGAAAAACGTTTGAACTTACTATATTTAGTTCATTGTGTTGTACGTTGTTTTGCAAGTACAATATCCACCTATTTTGCATTTCAAATTTAAATTCATTGTCTAATTTTGACGGTGTTTACGCTTGAGTGATATGATCAAGTTTGTGATTATTAGCAAATTTCGTTTCTTAGCAAGTTCTTACACTCTCAATTATATATCACATTGAAGCTTTACGTTGCGCAGAAATAGTTAAAAAAGGTAAGCATTTCGAATTCATTTTGACGAACTTCAAATGTTCCGTCTTCGTGAGTTACTGATTAGCATAGCATCTAAACTAAACCATCATTTGATTCGAAAGCAGAATATTAGCACTTTCAAAAACAATGAAATACTTTTACTACAAAATCCTTAAAAAGATAACATAGTTGAAGATTACTATAGATGACTAGAACTTTGTATTTTATCAATGATTTTACAAGTCGTACAGAATCTTAAATCTTCCTCTGAGATTGACAACGTTTTCACTGCTTAAGCATGATATGGAAAATCAGTTCGGCAGTGTTCTAGTACAAAGTCGTTTCCCAATTCAGCTACCGAGTTCTACAAGCTTTACGGCTGATACGCTTTTTCTTTAAAACTATTTCTACAGCAGGTTTTCTGTTTGAATTCTTCCAAATATTTCGTATTTTGCGTGTGTTTGTTGCGGAACTACATATTGGGAGTTCTGATAAAAAAGCGAGTGACTTTAAATCTTCGTGACAATAAATTAAACAAAAACATGGTTGCCGTGTTATTTTCATTTTCACAGCTTCAATTCATTTATTTTTAAATCATTTTCTTGGACTTTGTTTTTTATAACATTCTGCATCTTTACATGCATTTTAGAAAGTAGAATTTTCAATTTCATTTCGATAATCATCGCGATGAATACCACGAATTTTATACACCGATTCTTCTTTGGACAGAGTTTAATTTAGTATTAGTTTCATGTTAGTATTAAAAAGAACGATAACTTTTAGATTTATAAAAGCTAATTTGGCGTGGGGAAGACTGCATAGTACTTTTGAAATACTGCATAAATCTTTTCAGCTTTGTGTACTAATGATTTTATTATACAAACAATAATTCCAATGAGTATTAATAAGGGATCGAATATGTTATCGCATCAGTTAGCTCAAAACAACTCAAATATCTCTACACTGTAATGCATTTGTACAGTGTAAAATTTGTTCTAAGGTGTCACCATTACCAGAAAACCATGTTTTCCATGAGTCTTGAATTGTTTTGCTGTCGTAAAATATATGGTCCATTAGTAGCTATTTTTGATAGTTCACTGGCCAGCGATGCTGGTAATTTTAAAATAGCCTGCATTCAACTATATTGAAGCGCATTCTATAAATTACGAAATTTACAACCGATTGCTTATAAATACACGTTTTTTATAAGAAACAGCATTGTGATATATAATAAGAGCTGAAATCGTCTGAGATTAAGATTTTCCCCAAATTATATAAAGTGATACAAAAATAACCCAAAAGTATCTAGATATCAAAAACAATTTTCAGGATTTCGATGGGCAATATAAAAAGGTAAAACTCTCATGATTATGCACCAAACAAAAGTTTTATTTCCTTTAAAAAATGTCAAGCGTTTGACATGGTCTTGGAGATCGGGCCAAAACATTTCATTACAAGCATGTACACAAGAGGTACCTGTGTTCCTTTTGTAATTGGGAGACAAGCACTATGCGAATTCTTACTTTTTATAAAGAAATCGTCATAATAGACCTAAATGGAACTTTGCTGGTTCCTATACATACAATAAAATACTGCATACTTCTAAAATCAAGATATTAACTTGTAGTTAGGTTATTGCCTTATAAATTGCAGTTAAGCTAATACGTGAATGGTAATGTTTCCTGAATTCAAAAATAAATAGTTGTATGATCGTAGAGGCACAAAAGAATTTGCACATTTCAGATATACGAAAACGGTTTTTAGTCTATACATGTTTTGGCATTATCACTGAAAATGACATTATGACAATGTCGAAACATGTATAGATTAAAGAACGTTTCGTATATCTGAAATGTTTAATTAGTTGTCAAGTAAATTTGACTGGTTTTAATACTTGACATCTCCCAAAAAACCTTAAGCATGAAATATATCCAGTGCTTGGATGAAAGTTAGGCTACTTAATCTAAATGAGGGTGGTTGTAGTAAAGATTGTGGTGATAGAAATGAAAGTTTGCTGATGATGGATATAAAGGGGTGATTGCGATGTAATGGAAATATGCAGGGATGGTAGTGAGAATATGCTGCAGATAGTAATGAGGGTGTCCTAGTGATGGCCGAGTGGAGATGTGCTGGAGATGGTAATAGAGGTGTGCTGGAGATGGTGATGACAGTGTGCTGGGGATGGTAATGAGGGTGTAGTAGTGATAGTAATGGAGGTGAACTGGAAATGGTAATGGAGGTGAACTTGGGATGTTAATGAGGGTGTAGTGGTGATAGTAATGGGGTGAGCTGGAAATGGTAATGAGGGTGTAGTGGTGATAGTAATGGTGGTGCGATGGTGATGCCAATGGGGGCGTGACAGTGATGTTAATAGGGTTTTGCCGGTGATGCCAATGATGTTGGTGTTGGGGGTTTGCTGGTGTTGGTGTTGGGGGTTTGCTGGTACTGGTAGTGGGGATTTGCTGGTGTTAGTAGTGGGGGTTTGCTGGTGTTGGTAGTGGATATTTGCTGGTGTAGGCAGTGCATGGGGTGTACTGGTGATGGCAAAGGGGATGTGCTGGTGATGGCAATAAAAGTTTGCTAATGATGGCAATGGGGGTTGTTTAGTGAAATTAGGGTTTGGTGGTTGTCTTTCATGGTTAAGTTCATGTTGATGATGACGGTGGTAAGGATTATGATGATGATAATGGTGGCAACGATAGTTAATGATCTTTTTTTTACAGAAGACAACATGGTTGCGCCATCAGAGGACCCAGATGTGACTGAAGGCCTCCGTGTCTTCAAACTTGTCATGTACATTGTCATATTTGTTATCAGCGTACCTGCCAACATTTACATGTTGCTAGCAGTTACGCGGAAAGCGTATAGGCATTGGAATACAGCAAAGAGCTACATCTGCTTCATACAGAATCTTGCAGTAGCCGACTTCCTGCTTGTGTTTTTCAGTATTCCATTCGACCTGGCTTGGCACGAAGCAAAACGGTTTACATATGGAGAAATTATGTGCCGTACTTTATGGCCTCTTCAGACTTGGTCGCTTCAGGCCATTGTATTACTGTATTTGGCTTTAATGTGTCACCGAGTTATTGGCGTTATGGGGTAAGTTTCATTATCTGGGTTAGGGTCACAACCCAATTACCATTTGAAATTGTATTTCCAGTCGATTCTGTTTTTTGCGGCCAAACTTAAAGAATGGATTCTTTGCCGCTTGTATTGTCTCAGTCAATTAGATCACTTAATGGAGGTCCAGGTTTTGACAAATGTCTTGGCCTGGTGTGGCCGTCGCCTAAATTTACATGCAAATCTTCAATCACGATACAAATATAGAACTATTTATTTGGCGATAGGACCAAAGTGTTGGCTCATGTCAGTTGTGGAACTCCCTCATTCACAACTTGGGAATTTATCCTGAAATTTAATATCCTAGTCTAATATAGTTTAATGGAACTAATCCTCGGGTTTTTGCATATCAGAGAGCTGTCCAGTTCTCATATCTTGTCCTTTTTTGTCAATTTGGTGAAACCTTTGTAAGGATCTTAGTCGTTTCGCATAGGGGACCTTTGTTATACGAATTTAACGAATGTCCGCGCGAGAAAAGATAAGTTTTGTTTTCCCGACCAAAGGAACTATAATATGCTATAACAAATCATGGCTATATTAAATCGTGGCAAATTTAAGACAAAAGTGTCAATGTAACGTTGTTTGTTCCTTAGAGGTTTTATAGGCAACCTGTGTAGGGGGTTAAAACAGAACGTGCAACTAGAACCCCTGGCTGTATAGGCAACCTGTGTAGGGGGTTAAAACAGAACGTGCAACTAGAACCCCTGGCTGTATACAGGAGACCACTGTAATTAAATCTGTGTGTGGAATTTGCGCTATCTGCGTTTGTTGGGCTGCAGTTCATTTTTAAGAAGTAAACAAGTTTTCGAGACTTGAAAAACGACAAGAGCAAGAATAATCATATGTAGCGCGGATGTGGGCGGATTCCGCCCTGCGGTACACTTTTAAGAATAACTTCAAAATGCATTGCAGTACAAAACCGACATTTCACGACTTTAATAGTGAAATTATATTGGAAATATGTTTTTTTGATGCAATAGATACTGTTGCCATGGTAACTATAATTTTAAAGACAACCTGTAGCGTTTTTGATTATTTGTTTTAGAAGCTTATAAATGATGCCATAAATGTTTTTGAAGTCCAAAGCTTGCAATTGTTATTCGAGCTTTTCAGCAAAAATGTCAATCATGGTTCGAAATGAAATATATATGTTTATATTACTCATATATTATATTGTACGTTACTTTAATTTAACTTAATATGTTTTCAAATTTCCTAAGCCGTTATTTTCTTTCATTTTCACTCCAGCACTGAAGAAGACTGGTTCTACTAGTCGAAATATTTGCAATAAAAGTTTGAAAATTGTCGTATAGTGTTCCAGCCTTGCATTTTATTCTTCAAGTGACATCTGAAGCACACGTATCTCTGCCACAAGAGATCTGACAAGAATAACCGTTGGTTTTTATTTTCGTATTGTGTAGTCCTCTGCACTCAAACGGATTTATTCTTTTTCATTTATAGTTTAATTAAGCCTTCTCAGCCCTTGATGATGAGCTCAGACACCTGAGATTTGCCCAAAACTGCCAAGAAAAAGGCATTTTATTGGCGGTTTTTTTCTAAAACCGTTCGTCAGAAAAAGATTTAAGAAAGATGCGGGTGTCACGTGACTAACATTTATGTGTCATCACATATACTAGCCATACCAAGTCCCCCAGTTTTTAATGAAGGATAAAATAGAGTTTTTATAGCACCCTCCTCCCCCCAAAAAATCTCCTTTTCCAACATCTATTCATGTGTACTCCCGCCTTAAGCCATTGTCTCTGCATCGGGAATGGTACTGAACCGACAAAAGCTTCTAGTTGCATGGCATCTACACCTTCTACCGATACTGTGTGAGGCGTCCACTGAGAAACCGGACACGAGTTTTTACGTAACAGGTGAAAAACTCGTGAAAACACAAAGTGTACCTCTATATTGCTAAAACGACTATCAGCTTGATAAATATTTCCACTAACAATTTTAGAAATCAGCATGACATTGTACACAGGTCAAGCGTAACTTACGTTGTAAGATAGGTTGCTTACCACTCACCGATGTACCACGCGTTCACAAAATAATCTATAGCACGTCGTAGGAAACCCAGCCCACAAATCGAGTTCTAATCATATCTGGCTATTAAACTTGTTCCAAAATTTCTTCGGCAAAACTGAACGCTTGCTCACAGCAATGAACGCCGTTGCTGTTGAAAATGTTAGTTATTAGAAACTAGGAGTATCATTGCAAAATTATGCGTAATACAAGTAATTACGAAGCCCTGGAAGATCTTTTGTTAATTGGCTACATTTGCCATCGAGTTAAAAGCTAGACTATTATTGTTGATATCAGTATGATGGTTTTTATTGATGGTGCTATTTCTTACAAATCCCCAACAGACAGCTGTACGGTCAACTTAAATACAAATTTGCCGTCTGGGTGTCCATATTTATTTGGCTATTGGCTTTCTGCACCGTCATACCGTATATCATAATCTTGAAACACGATTACTTGCGGCAGACATGTGACGAATCTTGGCTTCACATTGAGCATCGCCAAGTCTACACAGTCGCTTTGTTTTTGCTTCAGTATGGGACACCGCTGATTGCAATGGTTGCTATGTACATTTACGTAAAAAGGAAGCTGGGAAAGTGAGTATCAATAAACTAATTATGTCAAGTATTTTAAAATATATAAGGCTAAAAATGATGAAAAAAGTTATAAAATTACAAACGTTTTCGATCTACTTGATCATCTTCAGGTTAACCTGAAGATGAACAAGTAATTATTTTAAATAGTTTTATGGAGAACTCAATTTTAAACAATCAAGTATTTTGTATTCCGTATTTTTGAACAGCTTTACTTTACTCTATCTTTTTTATTTATAAGCGTTTTGTTTTAGCAACAACTTCGCCTTAAACTACCTGTTCGTCACAACATATTGTCAACAAGGTTTAATTTAGATATTTCAATATCCTAAAAGTAGCCCGCTAGTTTTTTAGTAGGAGGGACAGTGGGAGGGGTGGTCAAAATTCCCACAAAAATTCCTTAAAATAGGTCATTTTAAAATAGCATTTCCCATTTCTGAGATTTCCTTTATGTACTTTTTAACGGCTCTAAACTAGAAAAAACAGGATAATTTCCGTATTGGGGCCTACGTACTTATGCATGTCGCTCATCGTGAATATAATATGGTCTGGGTAAGGATTAGGTTGTATGAATAAACAATACTAGGCCCCAATAGGGAAATTTACCAAAAAAATTAACAAGCATATCATTTGGAGAAGAAGTAACTATAGGGGGATGGCAGGGGAAAAGTAAGGACTCTAACATTGCTACTTTTTTAAAAAGTGAATCGGGAATACTCCGAGATTGAGATTATGTTTCTTGAGTGAAGCAACTTGGAATACACCCGGAGTACTTACGAAATTCATCTGCCGTTACACTAAAAATGTTAAATAACTCGAGTAATTCCGAGTACTCCGAGCAACATTAGTGTAAGCTAAAAGCTAAATCCTTTCGAGCCTAGTGGCCCATGGAGCCGGCGCTTATTTCCGGTTTCTGTAGTGTTAAGCGGATTAGAGTATTTGACTCCCCCTGGACGGGACACTAATCCGTCGCAGGTTAGCTCCCAGCAAACGCTGGTACTCATTTACCTACCCCGGGAGGATGGAAAGCTGAGTAGGCTTAGGCGGAAAAGAAGGCCACAAAAATTTTCAAATGTCGGCAAAGTGCAGAGATCTTACCAACTGCGCCAGTCATGTCTACATTAGTGTAAATGGGGTCAGCGGTGTTTTAGCTTTATATGTAAAACGTTTATAAAGTAACAATTTTTGTTATTTGTAGCTTTTGATTAAGTTAGGTTTATGTTGTCTTTAAAAACATCTTAAAAGAAAAGTAGACTTGATTCATTTGGGCTGAACTGTTGCCAAACATAGAAGCGAGCTTTTCATTGAAAACAGGCTCTGAAACCTAGCAACTGATTAGGTTATCTCAGTTTGCCAAATATAAGTTCAACCAGTTGTTATAGTTTATCTGCAACAATATTTTGCATTACAAATATTAAGTTAAACGTTACTGTGTCAAACTAGGTTAATCTTTTCTATTCAGCTTCCACCCCCACCCCCCGATGCTTTTACTTTTCTGCATCATAATTCTAGTTTCAGAACGGTAACACCAACGTACCGAATGGCGGAAGCTGACTACAAGCCCTGTACGTCTAAATTCAACTGCAAACATTTTAACGATCTCTTATGTTTTGTATCTTAGTTTCAAGGTCATGGAACCATTTCGAGCTAAAAGACGAAACCGTCACCGAAGCGTCAACAACATGCTGCTGGCGTATATCATTGTGTTTGCCGTGCTGCTTTTACCGCACCAGATCATGTGGTTTCTGTTGGATTTTAAGGATGGCATCAACATGCCACACTTTCAGAGTGTTCTCAATGTGCTGTACATCCTAACATACTCCATAACTATCGCCAACCCAATTCTGTTCTACATCTACAATGATGAGTTTGAACGAGATTTTCTTTACTTCTTGAAGTTCAAGTGTGTCCGTCGAACCACACGTGAAGAAGACCTCTCAGATTCGTTTTCCGAGGATGAGTTTGATGGTCGCTCAGTGGGAACATATTCCGTTGACGGAGGTTATAACGAGAAGAGCAGCTCCTTATCTTACGTCAATGTGGAAAAAAGCTTTCACAGCTTTGACGCTCCTTCGCTAAGTAGGAACGGCTACTACGAAAGTCAGAACACTCTTCATTCACAGTCGCAGTCGAGTTCTACTCCACGTGGAGAATTCAAAATGTCGAAAGGTTTGTTCACCTCGACGCTCGATCGTTGCAAAGCCGCTGACAAACGCATGTCGGACATACGTACAAGTACATCATTGGCTAGTCGCAGTGGACAAAGTTTGGCGGGATCTGAATATGAGAGACGAATCGACACTCCTCATGAAAAGTTTTTGAATATCGGTCATGAAAACTATTTAAGCGATGAGTTACTGTGACTGTAACAATGTTACTACATGTAAAAGACATTACCATACAATTATCTTTAAAGTGTTTTTTGAGCTTCGTAGACTGAAATAATTAGTAAAGCTATACATGTATATACAACTTTTTTTTGTTATTTGGTTAAATAATGGATTTATTTAGAATTAGAGGTAAAAATATTCCCATACACAAACCTTAACTTTTATAGTAATACACGTGTTGAAACTGCATTCATAAAAACGTACTACAACTGTGCCAATACGAAAATTATCGCTCGTTAGCCAAGTGAATAATATTCAACGCCAAGTTATTGAGGTCGACCAAAGGTAGATTAAAAGCTGTTGAATGATCAGCGGTATGTTGTATGCATCTAAAATGATATTTTATTATTTAGATAGATGAACATTTTTTCTTCTTTCCACTCGCATATGAATAGCAAGCTTTCACAAGCTTGTTTGAATACTTAATAAGAACTTGCTTGACAGATTGTGATACCCGATTTTGACACGGGCTATATATATATATATATATATACAGTTTTTATCTCATAATTATGCTTATGCTAATTTTTAAAGCGATATTTGTCGGCGCATGGACGTAAGAATTTATTTTCCCTACGCGTTTCAGTTGTATACAGCAACTTTATTCAAAAGATTTACAAAATTACAACAACAATACAGCGATCTATACTTAGCAGCACATGGAAAAACAGGAGAGAAAGATCTTTTGTGTTTCATTAAAAAATAGATCTTTTTGCTATCAGTGTTAAATTAAAATAAAGAAAGGGTGTTGTTTCATTGCTTTTTTGGCGACTGAATCCAATTATAATACTTCTTATCCAATTATAATTCTTCTTCAGTATCTCCATTGCAGCTTATCCCAAGGCCCTAGTCCATATAACGTTGGCTCATATGTTGTACCATCCTCAAATTTTTAAATTTGAAGGAACATTTTTATAGAAACCCTTTACACTCTCTTTCGTCATCAAGTAAAACATTAAACTTGAATTTTATAAATAAGAACAAATTTTATCTGCTTATTAAAATGAAAAGTACATATTTAAATTCAGATTTGTGGATTTCAATACAGAAGATGAAGGTTCAAAGTCCACAGTCACTGAATACTGTATAGATTTGTCCCGTCCATGCCCGTAGCCAGGTTTTTTTTGGGGGGTTTGGGCAAACCCTCTTAGCAAAAATCAAACCTATTGTAATTAATTACAGACTTGCGCGGCATTTTTGCACTGTTTATTACTAGCGTTCGAGCCGTTTCCTGGTCTTACGACGTGCATATCTGTAGCCTCATGAGTAATGAAAATTAATAAGGCTTGTTGTCTAGGCAATTTGACCAATCGCTTCGCCCCTTAACCCAACCGGGGCTCTTAGGCAGGTTCCTTGACCCCACGCCCAGAACTCCCCTCGAAGTATTCTTGCTACGGGCCTGCCGTCGGTAATTCCTAAACCAAATTCGCTACACTTTGAAAATAGCTTGCCTCAGGCTCTTATCGATTGCGTTTTATCGGAAAGGGACGTTCGGGCTCCATTTTCGGACTTCCCTTTCAGATAGTTGTCATTATTGACCCATTATTTCTTTATTTTTTTATTTTGTAATCATTTGATTTATCGTTTGAACATCGTTCAGAATTAAAAGTTAAAGAGTATACGAATTAAATTGTTTGTCTGGTCGTATAGTATAGATCTCGTATATTTAGCTAATATAACAATATAGTTGATGTTCGCGGGCGTAAATATGTTTTGGACCCGACTCAGGCTCATTTTAGCCAGAGCGCAGCTAAAAATTGAAACATTAAGGCTCCAATAATCTTTCTCAAGAAATCTACTAAGAATATCTGCTCGAAAATTCTCTTCACGAGGCAACCATTGAGATTGTATAGAAATTCCAAAACGCAAACATAAATTAAAAATTTCTACTGCTGCCTGCTGAATATGAGGTTTCGGACTTCCGATCATCAGTATACGGGACGCACCGAGATTATCAACAAAAACTTTTACTCGCTGGTTGGCTAACTTTCCTGCGTTAGATTTTATGGGTGTATAATGTGGCTTTTAACTCTCTAAAAGTTGAGCTAGAATGTAAATCGAATTCTGGGAACATATACCACTAACTGGAGTGCCGTCTAAAGTAGCAAGATAGCCTCCAAAGGCGAAATCGCTAGCGTCAGTGTATAGGACTGAATTAACACAGAAGCTGGGACTAAGCGGAAACCCCTCAAATACGTCTATGTTCTGCAGCCAAAATTTCAGCTCTTGCAAAAGCGGGGCTGAAAACACAAATCTTCTGTCCCAGGATGGTCTCCATTGAATTGCATAATGCATCTGTCTTGTAAATAAACGAGCGATAGGACCAACAGAATCGTTATAAATCTAATAGCGTTCAGAATTTAGCTTATGTATAATACGTCAACACTCTCATTGTTTTCTACTCAGAACTGATAAATCGATTGTGAACTCGGTTTATTGCCACACTGACGATGAGGGTTGTTCCTCGAAACATGTCTGTTTTTGTTTAGAATTAATAAAAATGAGCGAGAAGTTCAAAATCAAGAGCGTTATCAGTTGTGAACATTGTTAGATTTATAGAGCAGCATGAAAATATAAAAAGCTTTTATGGTATATTTGGTGGATTGGGAAAAAAGAATTTATTCTAATTCATTATTGAGATTGATATAGACTGCAGCACGCTGTTCAGATAACAAGTCTTGTCTAGATTCAGTATACCTTTTGGAATCATAATTGCTTGATTTTGCAAACTTTGAAAAAAAATCTGACAGCTTAGAAAAACTTTGTTAACGGCACTCGACAAAACGCGACTTAGATAAGCTTCGACGATAAACGAATAATTATATTTCCCGGGGAAAAATAATAAAAATTCAGTCATTACTCGTCCTAAATACTTCGCGAGTCACCCGCGTGTAGTTCCACCCAACTAGCGTACGGTTACCAAACAAATTCGGGAACTGATCCCAAAGAAATTTTGCTTATGCGGCTATGATGTCAGTGTGAGCCGTGTAAAGGAGCTCTCCCTCCAATCCATACAAAGCTCTCTTATTTTAGCGAGTTTTTTAAAAAGTGTACCATGCCTTTGCATTTAAATCAATGACTCTCAAATTTGGTAACCTTACTAATATTTAGCTGCTCTTTCAGGTGGCAGGCCACAATTTTCAATTCAATCGTTCTTAAATATTTGTACCCAGTCCCCTGCTCGTTTAGGTAAAGGGTAATTTACGCCCTCTTTTACAACTATTCAAATAAATTGAAATCATCCAATCGCAAATGGTACATTTAGCACAACCCTCACAGTTGATGAGAGTTTGGCAAGGTAGATTGGTGACGAGTTTTTAAAAACGTTTTTGTGCATAATTAATTAAAATGTCATTTTTGCATTTTTGAGTATTGTGAATGAGTCCTAATAGTCCAGCTGTTAAGGTAAAAAATTGTTCGTTTTATGATAAAAGCATGAAACTTGGCACACTTACTTATTTCAAGGTGCTTATTAATTTGTGATATGGAGGCATTTGTGATATGGGCTATTTTCCCTGTAATGCGCATGTCAATAA
>JAOTRI020116016.1:0-12552 GCA_028564885.2 Zoanthus sanctaehelenae | reverse complement strand
ACTCATTAAGTGCTAATTATTATTATTATTATTATTATTATTGTTATTGTTATTGTTATTGTTATTATTATTATTATTATTATTATTATTTAGGGTTCATAAATCAAGAAATACAAGACAAACTTTATGGAAAATTTGTTTACAATTATTCTATTAAGTAACCATGATGGATGACAGAATGCATATGAAAGTTATAAATTTATATTCATAAAGTTTATAAATATTAATTATATCTATTCATGAATATCATTGAGCCACCACTCTGGTGAAAAAGTCTGGGGAGAACATTTCTCTTGAAAGATAAATTACGTAAATAGTTTTGTCTTGTTCAGATACAATTTGAGATCAACCTCTGATGAAATCCAGAGATCATAGGTGTCCTAAGTTGGTTCATCAATACAAGACAATGAAGGAATTCTAATACAAGACAAGACAACACAATACAATACAAGTGCAATACAATACAATACCATACAATATAATACAATACAATACAAATACAATAATCCTAATTTACCGAGGGTGGCATTAATAACCGTTTAACAGTTTTCTAACTAATGGCTCTTAAAAAAACAATAATTTGCAAATATACATTTAAAGAAAAAATAATGCTCTACATTCAGCTATACAATGCAAAGACTCTAGCATATAAAACCTAATCAACCAGCATTGTAAGCGATGACTTGACAGTGACAGCCACTTGAGGACAATGACTTGACAACTGTGCGATGGTCACGAATCAGTCAAACAATAACAAATAGAAGCAAAGTACAAAAGCCAGTAATTACGTTTACATCAATAACAGATATAGCTTACACCAGAACATAGATACTAATACCAGCACACATACACAGAAACATATAAGGCATAGAAATTCTAGGCACAAGAAGAAAAATTACAGATGTTTTTGGTTTAACTAACGAACATCGCAGCATTTAAATCAATTCACTTGTTTACATTTAGAGAAACTGCTGCTAACCTGATTGTTAACAACGATATGCACAGTTCCATGTGTGGTGTAGTTTGGCAGATCACTGAGATGGAATGTTTCATAGACCACGCCTTGGCCAGCAAATGCTGCATCACCATGCAGCATAATACTCATTACCTGAAATTTAACAAGAAATAATTCGTATTAGTATAAACCTCCTAACGGTCTAACACGCATCCTGCATTATGATTGGCTACTCTACTAGAGGTCTATATAATTTCTATTAGTATAAACCTACCTAACGGTCTATCACGCATCCTGCATTCTGGTTGGCTACTCTACTAGAGGTCTATTTATGATAGCCTACTAGTAGAGAAAAGATGGCGGATCAAAATAGTAATGAGCCCATTTGGCAACAATATCAGAGTATTTCATCGGAATTGTAATTTGTATTCTTTTTTGACCGATTTATAGGTTTATACTAAAACAATTCAACCTCTCGGCCTCACAGACTAAGATTTTTAATAGTTCATTCAGCCTACCAACTCGAGGATTATTGAGGTCAAATTGTTAAGGATTATTCAATGGTGATTTTCTCTCCATCTCACTTGCACTAGGGATTAACACAACTAACAACAAATACTATTGGAACCAGTTGTATAAATATCTTCAGCTTGGAAATCACTATAAAGAAGTTGGTGTCAACATGAATATTTCTTAAATTATAATTTTTTCCAAGCTGAAGAGAATTTTAAAGTTACTAATTTATGAAGGTGTTGATACATTAAACCAGTCGTTGGCAGGAAATATACCCGATGCTCTATCTATAAGGACCAAGTTAGGTGACCCTAGCCCAGTTAAAATCTTTTTGAGTAGTAGGCAAGATGGCTAGAGTAGTGAGCAGATTTAAGGTAGGACACTGACTGCAGACCATTCAGGTGGCTCATTTTCCCATGCAATGTGCAATCCGTTCCTCGTTCCCAGTTACCCCGCCGCTCTGAAATATTCGCTCACTTATTTATCGCTGAACAGCTCGACTCACAAAAACGTTCATACATGCTTTTTAGTCACAATTTGATCTGGAAGAGGTTTCATATCAGTTCATTAAGAGCTTTAGCGTGAATTGCTTACTGGTTTACGGCAAGTTAAGACTTAACCTGAATTATTTAATGAACTTTTAAGTGTGTAATAGGCAGCAGATATTCCGTAGATGGCAGCAAAATCGCCGGCTGCCAGCACATTTTGACTGGGCTGTAACCTGTTCCCTAAGTGAGTTTCTGTAGCTCAGTTGGTAGAGCATTTAACCGGTAATCAGAAGGTCGTGGGCTCGATTCCCATAAGGAACTCAGAAGGTTTTCTTTTGAGAAAAATAAGCTTCTGTCAACATAAACATTTCTTCTATACTCTAGTTAGTTCCAAACTGAAGATATCTATACAGCTACTAATTTATGAAGGCATGGAATATTAAACCAGCCGTTAGCTGGATATATACTCGATGTTCCATATATAAGAACCAAGTTAAGTGTCCCGTTCACCACTGAGTTTCCAGTAACTCAGCGGCTAGAACGTCTGACCCGTACTAACGTCATGGGTGTGACTCCCATAAGAGACTCAGAAGTTTTTTCTTCTAACATAAATACCTTCTTTCCTTCAGTGTCTCCCCTATAAAATTGCTCCGCCCTGGTCTTTCCTTGAACAACAGGATCCACAGCTGAAAGAAAGTTAAAAGATTTAATAGCAACATAGGGTATTCTACTGTAGTAAGAGAATAAGAGGTATCTCTAAGTGCCAACGAGCAAAACAAAAGCAAGAAGACGACTGAAATGTGCTGTGTAATCACTGAGAATTGGCGCTCTCTCTTTACTATTTGGAACAAAAACTATAATACCTCAGCGTGTATTTTAGGTGTAGAAATTCTAGAAACTTACAAACTTTTAACGTAACATTTTGTTTTCCATAATAAAATGTTTCTCTTACACAGTAATTATGTTTTATAAAAATTTAATGTCATTGATAAAATTAATCAAATTATCTGCTGTTTGTTCGCATTGCTGCCTTAATGTCACACATACTTGAAGCACTGTGATTGGTCCATCGAAGACACAAGGTTTCGGTTGCATTATATCATTATAACATTACTTAAATCTATCTGGATACTCGAGATATTTTCTGCCTGCATAGTTCTTTTGCATGGCTCTATAATGCTACCACTGCGATAGCCTCGCGTCTTCACTTGGCTGCTTTGTTAAAAGTCATTTTCAAGTGCAGTAGAATACTATATAACATTTGAAAAACTGACTACATACCAGATATTCAACTGCTAATCATTAATTAAAACTAAATTTTGATTATTTCTTTTGCTTGAGATACAGACATAGTCGCAGTATTTTATTGTATATTGTATCTCTTGAATTGTGTAAAAACCAAGAACACAAGCAGCTCCTAAACAGCCTCCTAAACATCTCCCCAACGTATGCACCTCTATCTTGTTCCCAATAAATCAAAATTAAGATATACTGAAACAAGTTCAAAAACTTTGTCTTCTCCTTCAACTATTCCCATTCAGATATTTCTTTGTCATCCTCCTAAAATGCACTTCCGGCAATTCATTTTCCTTATCTGTATATATAATCATCATTTTGTGCAGGTACCGAGTCACGATAGTCTTTAAAAGTTCCTTTGATATCAGTACACCAGTACAATCACATTGTACAAACTTATCCACAACATGTTCCATACAATATCTTCTCATCATGTGCAGTAACTCCTCATCATGTACAGTACCTACTCCTCGCGTTCCATACAGTACCTACTGATCATGTACAGCACCTCCTCATCATGTTCCATACAGTACCTCCTTATTATGTTCCATACAGTACCTACTGATCATGCTCCATACAACACCTCCTCACCATGTTCCATACAGTACCTTCTTGTCATGTACAATACCTCCTCATCATATTCCATACAGTACCAACTCATCATGTTCCATACAGTACCTCATCATCACGTTCCATACAGTACCTCATCATGTACAGTACCTCCTCATCACGTTCCACACAGTACCTCCTCATCACGTTCCATACAGTACCTCATCACGTTCCATACAGTACCTCATCACGTTCCATACAGTACCTCCTCATCACGTTCTATACAGTACCTCAAGTTCCATACAGTACCTCTTCATCACGTTCCATACAGTACCTCGTCAAGTTCCATACAGTACCTCTTCATCACGTTCCATACAGTACCTCATCATGTAGAGTACCTACTCAATATGTTCCATACAGTACCTCCTCATCACATTCCATACAGTACCTCATCAAGTTCCATACAGTACCTCTTCATCACATTCCATACAGTACCTTCCCGTCATGTTCCACACAGCACCTCCTCATGTATACAGTACCTTCTCCTCATGTTCCATACAGTACCTCCTTATCATGTTCTATACAATTCGTCCTTAACATGTTCCAAAGAGTACCTCCTCATCATGTTCCGTACAGAACAGTACAAAACCTTCCCCTCATGTTCAATACAAGTCCATATGTCAAGTAAACCTACATAAAATACCGAACAAGAATTATTTTTATTGTTCTAAAGAAGTGCCTTTTTTATCTTGTTCCATACAAGTATTTCTTGTCCCAACAATTATTTACATACGTAACCATAGCTTATAAAATTACTTATTCATTATGTTCCTTAAAAGTACATCCTTATGTTTTGTACTAGTAGTATCTTATACTTCCCAAAGTAGTATATCGAAAGGACAGTAATTTAACTGTCTTACAGGACCTTACCTTCTAAGTGTGAAGGATTAGCACACACAGCCAAACGAATGATTTTGTTAGTGTAGTGGTTTAGCCTCTCGTGTGACATTCCCAAGTGATACTTCACATCACCCGAACCCTTCAAGAAAAAAGAGAAAACTTTGTCATTTCGTTTTTCTAGTGCAGTAGAAGTGCAATGTCTTCTTTTAATGTAGCCTTAATGCCAAATAAAGCTCCTTTGAATGTAACAGTGGGATCCCTCGTTGGATTCAAGGCTCTACCAAAATTTGATAATCTGTATATTCTTTTTTAAAGAACACACAGGGATTGCAAAGTAAAAACGTATTACATAAACCTTCATGAGTGTGACTCTGTTCTTTAAAACTTTAAAACTGTTTTTACTGATTTAAGCAACACAAACTTTAAAAATTTTCTTGAGGAGCATACACTAAGCAATGGATCTCCTAGAAATCAATACAGAACTTCTACCTCCTCAATTGCTCGGCCGGACACTTGGATTATGATAATAAACCAGTTTGAAATTCCCAGATGCTGCTGATGCGAAAGATTGCGCATTCATTCTATACAGAACTTTTTCAGTTAAGATTTTTTTGTTGATAAATATTCAAAAATGCTTGTGAGAGACAATGGGAAGCTGCAATTCACCCTCCATCGAAACAGAAAAATGTAGTAAAAAGTAAAACTGCATTAGCATTTAGGAATATTCAACTTTATACTAAGTGTGAGACTGTACAAATGTTAAATGTTACAAGGTTACTCACTTCATCAGAAGCTTCCAGTAATGGATCAAATTGTGTAAAGATTTGTTCCAATGGTTTGCGGCAAACATTTGCCAAAACATTCAGGCGTCCTCGATGAGGCATACCCATGACAACGCTTTCAACACCATATTCACCAGATTTGTCAATGACTTGCTTCATAGCTGGAATCAAAACTTCACAACCTTCCAAGCCAAATCGTTTCTCAGATGACCATTTACGAGCCAAGAAGGCTTCAAACCTGTTGCATTTAAAACAAGAGAAAGTGTAGTTGATCAGTAGCACGATCACGACGCCATTTCACAAAAACAACCACCCATCGCGCAACATAATTCTCTATCTATCTCAATTTTTAGAATTTTTTTATGAAACTTTTTATAACTTTAGCCCAATAACCATTCTACAAAAAAACTGTAAAACTGTTCTGTTTTAGATTATCCTTTTTTGTAAAAAAATCTAGAAATTTAATGAAAACAACAAATTTATATTGTAACGCGTTACATTTCCGGCTTTATAGAGATCACAAAAATGCATTATATGGCCGAAATATCTCTTCGGCTATAATCTTTACTTCTAAAATAAGTAGACACAAATAAGGCTGATAATATATCAAACACATATAATTCATTTTATTGAAATTCGTTTATTATATCTAATGGTTTTAAGAGTTACAACATGTTCATGAGCTTCCCGTACAGCATGTAACGCTCGTGTTTTTACAAATCTATTGCAGTAAATAAAGTTCCATTTCGAGGTTGTTAATAGTAACTTCGTACTAACTAAAATAAGACTTGTGATGGGCAACAATTTAACTCCTTGCAGGCGAAATATAAAGGTAATACAATGAATAGT
This sequence comes from Zoanthus sanctaehelenae, assembly GCA_028564885.2. Lineage (NCBI taxonomy): Eukaryota > Metazoa > Cnidaria > Anthozoa > Zoantharia > Zoanthidae > Zoanthus > Zoanthus sanctaehelenae. The sequence continues at coordinate 6,220 of JAOTRI020116016.1, read as the reverse complement.
TTCTGAGAACGAAGGGTAAAAAGAATTCGGAAACAGTTTTTGTAACGAGTAAAATGAGCTAAAACTTATACCACCAAAACTGCAAAACATAAAAATTAGTTACGCTATTTGTGTCAAACGGTACTCACTTCAGCATCTCCACTTTGGGCTTGTGTTTATCCTACATTTCCTAAGATTTCAGCCGTTTCAGAACGGTTTTGAGCGAAAAATTCAGATTTGAATGTTACGGAAACACTTTTGTTCATTATTACTGTGATCACAAAGCGTAACGAGCGTTATAGCTGGAAGGAAACGCGAAAAAATCTACCAAAAGTCTTCGAAATCTCTCTTTCGTTCGCTTCTTTCCTTCTCCTAGAACGTGCAAGGAATCACGTGCCTTCCACAATAGTATTACGGGGGTCCCAGCACAAGAATCAGGGGTTGTATGCCATCATAAGTTAAAAATAATTTCTAAAGGAAATTGTGTAATTTTAAAAACACGTGTAATAACAATAATAACCCCAAACTTTGAATAATTCATATGGAAAAGCCTATTTCACGTAAGCAAGCTGCAGCACTAAAGAAAAAAGAACTAAAAAAGGCAAAAGACAAAGAATATTACGAAAAAAATCGCGAAAAGAAAATAGCTCAAGTTATTGAACGGCGGCGAGAGAAACGTGAGGAGGCGAAAGGCACGACAAGAACACGGAGTGAAATAAAGAAGAGAGAATCGAAGAAAAGACAGAGAGAACAACGAGCTTTTGCTAGAGAAGAACATGAAAGAAAAAGAAAAATACAAAAAGAACAGACAAGGGAAAGAGTCCGTAAATATCGCCAGAGAAAACGAGAAGATCAGAGACAAGATGAGGCAATTTTGCCAAACGCGGGGGAGGGATTTAAGAACCGCACGTCCAAAAACGCGCAACTGACAAGGTGAAAAAATAAACTTCCGGCAACGCCTAAGAAAAAAGCTGAAGTAATCGAAACGTTGATTAGAAGTCCAAGAACAAGGAAAATACTTTCCAAGCAAGGAGTAGTTAAAACTCCAGAAGAACAAAAAGAAATATCTACCTTGAAAGCTCTCGCATCGGATATCTCAGAAGGTTTGAAAAACGTTAAGCGTTCAGGATCGAATGAAAAACGAGCTGCTTACAAAGCACTAAAATCGCTTGCCTTCGGAGATAACATTAAAAAGTCAAGAGCTAAAAGGTCTTTAGGAAAATTAGTGGGCCTTAATGAAAAAAGTATTAGTAAAGCGATCAAGACAAGGGAGGAAATTTTACAGGGCGATGGAGCAAGCTGGCTTTACACAAAACGGAAAACTCGACGGGATGCACTACCAGAGGAGGACGTCGAAAAAATTTACTCCTACTGGGCAATTTCTGCTAGTCGTCCTACTGGAGACAAAAATGATATTGTGAAGAGCAGAATTGGCAAGGACCAGTATCTGACCCATGCTAAGCATGTCCTCGAAAAGACACAGACGGAGGCTTTCCAGGAATTTGCACAGCTTCACCCAGAAGTAAAAGTTGCACAACGCAAATTCGAGACGTTGAGACCTTATTTTGTGAAACAAGCAAGAGAAAGGGACAGAAAGTCATGCCTTTGTAGAAAGCACGTCGAAACAAAAATTCTTTTTGATGCATGCATGAAGTTTCGCAAAGGCGTGGTCAAGACAACAAGCAATGAGAATGAAGAAAGTCCTATCTATAAGACACTGACAGAAGCTGTTGAAGCAACTCTTTGTGCAAAGACAGATGAAAGTGTATATCATAATATCCAGTGCTTGGAGCGTGAATGTGATAAGTGTTGTGTAGATAATTTAAAGCTGCTGCCAAAGGAGACCAGTACCGAAGGAGGTGCAAGGTGGTCGCGGTATGAGTACATACCTACTGGGAAATATTTCGCAAATGGGCAAGAAAAAAAGAAGATAGCTTTGGTCCCTAAGGAAACTGCACCATCAGAAATGTTCAAATATTTCAAAGAGCTTCTTCAAGTGTATCCCCTTCACTCATTCATGGCAAAATGGCAGCGTGACCAGCTTGACAATCTGCTGGAGCACTTACCTCTTGGGCATGTTGTGTGCATACATGACTATTCTGAGGGGTATGCATGCCGCCAGCAAGATGAGATCCAGTCAGAGTTTTTTGACATAGCCAAGGCTTCTCTACATGTCACAATCTTGCATCGTCATGCCGTGGAGAGTAAAGATGGAATGACAAGCACAGAGGCCGAACCACACTTCATCAAAGAGCATTTGTTTGTAATATCAGATGATCCAGCCCAGGATCATGACAGTGTGCATAAAGTACAAGAGATCATTCATGATTATCTGATTCACGATGTTGACTATGACATTAAACTTATGCACGAATTCACGGATGGCTGCGCAGCCCAATATAAATCACGACACTGCATTGGAGATTTGTCATGCTCTCTGGCAGACTTTGGCTATCCAATCCAAAGAAATTTTTTTGAAACCTCCCATGCCAAAGGAGAGCAGGATGCTGCTGGTTCTCATGTGAAGCAAAAAGCCAGTCAAGCAGTCCTTCGTAGAAAAGCTAAAATCAATTCTGCAAAGGACATGTATGCTTATCTGGCTGATAGCTTTACAGAGCCAGCTGCCACTAGCTATGCTGCTCGTAGAATGGCAACTCAGCTCACACGCCGTGTTTTCTTCTATGTTCCTACAAAAGGAGAAGGTGCAGTCTCCAGGAATAGGGATGGTAGGAAATTCAAGGAAGCTAAGGGGATCAGAAAATGGCACTGTGTGAGGACACTCAATCAGCAAGAGAAAGTCCTAGTGCGTCATCGATCCTGTTACTGTGTAAGCTGCATCGTCAAAGATGAAGAGGCATGTACCAACAAGGCATGGCTTGATGAGTGGAAGGAAGTTACAGTCCCTAGAGATGGTTCAGTTGCTACCACTCGCCAGGCTACAGAAGAGCCAGCACTTGACCATGACACAGCTGCACACCTTGCAGATCTTGCTGTATGTGGCAGCACTGTTGCTATTGCAGCTGAAGATGACAGGATGTATGATTTTTATCTGCTTAAAGTCACTTCACCTGGTGTTGAGGAGCTAACACATGACTACACTGATGACTATTGCAACACTGCATTGAGAGGCCAGCCTATTCTGAAAGGACATTTTTATCTCCGTGACAATATCCATGATATGACCTTCACATTAGATGAAAACCGAACAGCAGTTGTTTATGCAGCTACTGTCCGCCATATTTGTGGTGATCTTCCCACCAAAAAAAGGGGTAGAAAATACATTTACAAGCTCCCATTGAAGGAAAATGAAGCAATACTTGCAAATCTTTGAGTTAAATCACTTGTATTTTAAGAGTTTTTGCATTTGTCTCGATTTCAACTGTATTTTGTGTGATAATTTAGAATAAGCCACGCCCACAAAGCATTATGGGTAAAATGAGTTATTTAAAAAATCATGATCAATAATGAAAATAATATGATGGTTTCAATTGAATATCAAAATAAGCTTCATAATAAGCCTGCAGAAACATGGAATTCATAAATTAAACACTTTTGATATTTTGACTCTATGTAACGCAAAATGGATAGGTGACTGTGCTACTGATCATATATGTATGCGATAATACTCTAAACACATTTTTAAAGAGAAACTTTGACATTTTATCATGTTATGTTATTGTGTATGCAAGATTTATTGACAATTATAGTGAAGGTTACCGTATTATAGGTTTGATTAAACAGAAGCCTCCAAGAATACTGTTTTTGCACATTAAACACCAAATCATTTAAAAATTCAGCTATGTTTCTTGAACAAGAGTTAAGAACCTCATTAGCCTAGTTTTACACTAAATACCAATTATATAGGAACTTCCTCAGGCTAACTTGGAAAATTCTATTGTAGGTTCTAATATGCGGGTTTTTACTGTATTTAAAAGTTTATTGCATCTAAGTTGCCCTTAACTGGCTTGAGTTTACCACAAGATTGAGGAGAACAATATTATATATCTTTATACATTAAGATAGCTACTGCTAGGAATAACCTTTTCTGTGAGATAGAACGAAATGGCATCTCAGAGGGTTTAAAAATCCAAATTTTTTCGGGTACACGTTTCTACAGATCCCTTAGAGAGGAGCGCATTTCAATCATTCATTTGGCAAAAAAGCTTCATTATTTTATAATGCCTTTACTCTCTCCTGATACTTTTTCGTATTCTCCTACTACTGATATGCTTAATGAAAGCCCTGTACTGCACATAAATGTTTCAATTTTGCATCAAACCAACCACCATTTTGCTCCAGGAAATACAGAGAAACTTGCTGAATGGCCTTGACAGATGTCGTTACAGATGAAAATCATAAATATTCATAACATTTGTAACTATTAATTAGCATTAATTCATGAATATTAATGAGTCACCACTCTGGTGAAAAATTCTGCGGAGAACACGGGAATCTACTGAAGTAACCATTGAAGACAGTTCAGTTATTCGCTGACACCAAGACCATGTACAACCCTGTCCAAAACCAGAGGTTAGCACACCACCAGAGGTAAATAAAGAGCAAGATTCTGTATTAACAAATCCTGTGCCAGCAACATCACATGATCAGTTAGTTGAACAAACTACGAAGCAAACAACAAAACCACAACTACAACCAAGTGAGTCATCACAGAACAGCATGTGCCCATTGCACAACCGCACAAGATCACAATATTTGAAGGACTATGTGATGTGAACTAAAGATAAAACAAACAGTTAACAGTTATTGTGCAATAGTATTGTTTGTTAATGTTTTCTTAATTAAGATTTTTGTAGTACCATCATTGAGTCTCATTATTAAGGACTTGGAGAGGAAGAATGAAGTAATCTAAAAACTTATGAATGCTCATAGGGTTAATAAATAATAATAATAAATAATAATAAATATTTACTAGTTAAACAATTGGTTATTGATTATAACTTCCTGAACTTAATTTGTAACCCAATCTTTGTATACTTCATGATTTATGTGTTTGAAGTGTTCGGGTGCGGTTATTACATGGAGCTATTCCTTTTCTAGGGCGGGTCCTTGTTTAAACGCACAACAGCAACAAAAGGTTCTTACCATTTTGAAAATACTTTGATAGATGTTTATAATGCTGGCAACATAATCGCTCATTCTTTAGAACGTCTTGATTATCTGCCATCTGATCAGTTCCGATCGAATCCCTGTAAGATTTCTGCACTTCGTGTGCGTCGCTTCCACCACTGGGAGGTGCAACCATGCCGCCAAAATAACTGCAGCGACATTCATTGGCATTGCATATTGCTCCGTGATTTATCTCGGACATACTCGAGTTTCCCCCGCAATCCTGGAAGGATTGGAGCTCCTCGTCTGTATAGCAATCAAATCTTTCGAGCTCTTGGTCAATTACCGCCTCTATGTCAGCTTCAGTATGGTTGTCATCGGAGTAACTATCACGTTCGACATTATGGTCAAAGAGTTCGGCCATTTTGTTTTCCACTGGCACTGTTTGAAAAGAAGGAAAATTATGACTTGCAGGAAACTGGAACCATTTTAAAAGCTTCAATCAGTAAACATCTAAGTTATGTAACCATTTCAATATATCTAGTAAGGCTTAAAATAATATCTGAACGATCGATGATAACAAACAAAGAGTGCGAAAAACTTTGCTAAAATAAGCTTAACTACTTACCGTGAATTCGTTACATGGCCTCCATTTTGTGACAGCGTATTGTTCCGTCTACTTTCTAACTCGATGACAATTAAGATTCTTATACTTTCCTGGGTCTTTATGTTCAACTTCTGGCTTTAATTTTGACAAATCAAATTCAATTATAAGGTCACTTAAAACTATACAAAAGCCAATACAGTTTCACACGAAAGACAATCAAAAGCAATATGGTAAATAATCTCTAAATATACCAAGCATTTAGGTCACCCGTGCAATCACAATATGAACTTTGTTATGTTGAACGAAACAGTTTCGAAATATGAACTGGACTCCCCAGTTCCGTATAAAATGCGGGCAGGAAACAATTTTCTCCGAGCAAATTGGGAGGAAAGCAATAATCAACCGAGGGGAACCGAGGGGACAGAGCTGAATAACAAAATAGCCTTGTCACCGCTAGGCGGTAGTGAACGTGGGCTCATGCGCGCGAGACTTCAAAATGCTTAATAAAAACTTTCAAACATGGCCGGGTATTTAAAAAACCGAAACATTTTTTTTTGAGAAAAGACA
>JAOTRI020116005.1:0-12552 GCA_028564885.2 Zoanthus sanctaehelenae | reverse complement strand
ATTTGTAAATTATATAGTATTTGCTAGGTCTAGTCCGAACGTTATGCTATTGATTATGTAAAACCAAGGAATCAACAAATGTCAATATTAACAATAATAATAATAATGATAATAATAATAAAAATAATAATAATATTAATTATAATAAAGAAAAAGAATAAGAAATAAATCAAAATAAACCTCGATGACTCCACTTGTTTAACTATACTCAATAGTACAAGTACAAGTGGTCCGTGGACCCGTTCCAAAGAGGGGGTCCATGGCCCCTGGTTCATGTTTTGTCCTTACTCGATAAAATTTAAAAGTAGCGTTAGGAGATAACGCAAACACATTAATAGAGACGTTTATCAACGAGAATGGAAACGTTTTAGAATTACTCTTTACTTCTTTGTGTGACTAACAAAGGCTTTGTTTTTTCCGCTTTAACCTTTGTGAGGAGAAAGCGATGATATGTTTCTCGATGAAGATAAAAAAACTTACTAAAAACATATCTGTTGTTGTCTTTGCATTCCTGACAACTAAAAACTAGCAGCAACGTGCACGTGCTCAGCTCGATACATTCCAACGTGCAGTAACTGTATTTTCTATTGTTCTTTGTTGTCATCATCGGCGTCGCCGTCCTAGCTTGTTACCATGGGACCGCGACGTCGACGACGACGGCAAAGAACAATAGAAAATACAATTGCTACACGTTGGAATGTATCAAGCGGAGCACTTGCACGGAGTTGTCGCTAAAGTTAAAACGTGAAAACACCTTTTTAAGAGTTGTCAAGACTATACGTGGACGTAACAACAACAGAAAAATAGTTAGCGGTAAGATAGTTTGAGCTGCGTCGGTGTTTCATAAAGAAACAATTTGGTAATAAAAATGTTAATTCGACACCGTAAAAAAGAAATACTTACTGACGTTTCGGACGTTAGTTCTTCGTCGGAGTAAACAACACCTTTTACTTTGTCGGAGTAAACAACACCTTTCTCTGTATTTCTTTAGCTTCATGGAGAAACATTAAATAGGTTTTATATTCACAAGTTTAAAGCAAAGAAACGAAAACCTATTTGTAATTATCCGTCCTTGTTCACAATCCCAAACTCGTTGCTTAAGGTCTTTTGATTAAGACACAAAACACGCTGTGGCGATATAAAGTGTTCTCAAGACACACTTATTTTATTATTTGAATTCTAGTATAACAAATTGGAATGTACTTACACTATTTTCTCTCGTCTTTGCTCACTGGTTAATTTGATGTCTTCTCTTCCAAGACCTCATGTAAGAAAAATTACAAATGGATTAACTTTACGAGCTACTTAATAGACTTTAAGATTGTTTTCGCAGATCTTACATCGAATCTTTACGGGGGCGTTTTTTCCCCCTGAAGTTGATTCAGTGATTCAACATTCCCAGGTTGGTAATAACATAACTAGTTCCATCCAGGGGAACGCGAAGACTCTACGCAATGAATCCACGCAAATACTCTACACAAAGACTCCAAACAAAGATTAAGACTACACGCAAAGACTACAACTTCATAATATTCTTAACGTCTGGTGAATGTCTATATACAAATCAAATTGAGAAAGTTCTACCTTTAGAATTGTGTCAGGTTTTCTCGGATAATGATGTAAAACCGTGGTCTCGTGCTTATATATGTATCATTAGCATTAGCATTATCATATTGGCAATAGTATTATCATTAGTGTTAATATTATATTCAAATTTCACAACAATTTATTCCCCTCTTATTTTGATGCCTTTTTTACTGAACTAGAGCCATAGAATGGCTTTACGTGCCGGCGATTTAATTATGTCGATATCTAGCTTTTCATCTGGTTTTTAATTAGAAAATACGGTAAAGTATGAAGATAGTCTTTTTACTATTCTTTAAGTTAATCAAATGTAAAAATTCTTTCCAAAAGTACTCGAACAGCCATGTAGTAAACAAAAGTCGCCTAGGTTGTTTTTTTCTAAAAATAACAAGGAAAAATTATTCAAGCCAAATTTATGAGCTAACTTATCCTAAGAATAGAATAGTTTAAATTTTTGAGCAAAATCCGTGGAGAAATGGCAAAGAAACAAAAGATTTTGTAACGTTTCGTAAAGGCGACTCAGAAGTGAAGACTTTTCAAAGCGAGGCTCTCACCGAAATCGATTTCTTTAAAAATATAGGAGAAAATAATACAAGGCAAATATATCATTTTGTATAGGACCCTAAAGGCAAGATAACTCACCATTTTGAAGAAAGAAGAAACCAACGATTTTGTAACTTTTCCTAATGGCGTCTCTCAAAACAGAACAAATGATATCAGAGCCTATCGGCTGACCCAATGCGCATGCGTTGGACGACCGGAAGTAAAAAACTCTGCAGGATACATAGGGAGATACCCTCGCGACCGAAACCTACACGTGCGGCTTAGCGCCGACACGTAATTAACTAAGTGTCCCAAACACTTTGTCCGGGATTGTTAAGCGCAGTAGGACTCAATAAGATCTGACACATTACAAAATGACTCAAAATTTTAATTTCACTCCTATCTCACTACAATTAAAAAGTCAATACCTAACTCAATTTTTAAGGGCAATGGACTAAATACAACTTTAATAAAACGTTTCAAAACGAGAAAGTAAATAACTCTAGAACAGGAATACCTGCAGCCTCCTAGTCTTTGTAGTTCACTACGTTTGATGCAAACCCTTGAAAAGTTATCTACATTGGATTTCCCAATACTTCGTTTTTAACGATACGCCACATAAAACATTAATTGCATATTGTTCTCAATACTAATTCTATTAACTTATCTTTACACAACCTCAACAGCAGCTAATATATGAATAGGTGTAAATAGAAAAACTTGTAAAGCAACTTTCAAGCCAGTACGACTGTCCCAATCATTTTCAACTTTTTTTTAACGTGCTCAGGAAGTATCAAGTTGCATCACCAGAAAGCAAGAAAGTCTAATGAATTTCTTACTTTTATAGTGTTCTACGAATTCTATTATTAGTTTGTATATGCGATATTTTTAACCATTCTTAGCTTCTAACTTTTTTAATATTCCTTTAATAAAGGAATACTTGTAAGAAGCAAGATTTTAACGTCAGCCAAACTCCGACGTTTTTTTTAAACTCGACCAAGTGAAGGAATATCTGAAAGTTATGGCTAGAATTAAACGCGGGTTTTAGGGTAGTTTTAAATAAACTCTAGTAAAGTATATATAGTCAAATATGTTTATTTTTTTAAGTTTACAACTAAACGATGACCCTTTTCAGCATTTACATTCAACGAAGAAATAACTTAGACCTTTGAATATATTTTTATCATGCGCGCCGAGGAGAGCATTGTATGATTTGATCAATTGTTATCACAAATTAACGATATTAAAAAAGGAGCGAAGGCTCTATGGAAGCCGTTCCGTTGTCCATAATAGTGAGATTCCTTCATGGCCACGTGCAGCAAATGTAGCCCGATATATGGTTATCAAATGCTAAGTAAATCAACATTCAATACAATTTTTTTTTAGAATCTCTGTAGCCATAATAACGCATCCGTACTAACTGGGTGGGAGTGCAAGGCGGGAGCTGAATGTATTTCAATTCTTTGTTTTACAGCCCAATATTCGAAAAATAAAACGATAGCGTAATGCAGAATCGTAAATTAACTTTCAAACAATAGTAATGTTTGGTTGTCCCATAATGTGAAGTTCGGAGAAGTATTTCAAATCATTGGTAAATTGACTTTACAGCATATTTAATATTTCGGAGACGAGCTTTGTTTAGGAATTTGAAAAATAATTAACTAAGTATTGGTAAGTGATAATGGAATAGATGGCTAAAAGTGCAATAGTCCGAAATTAAATAGATATAAACGATAGAAGGTTTAGAGATCTGCACGTACAACCTACTGTGTATCTCAATTTATCTCGTTCCACTGTTGATGTGTGTCATCTTACGGAATGCTTTCCCCTCTCACAGTTTTCAGCAGCTCATTCACACATTGATCAATATCAAATGATGCATCGCCTTGCTTTCCAGTGTTTGAACCATAACTTCTGAGATTCAAATCTAATATGTCTTCGATGGGCATTCTTTGTTCAAGACTTGAAGAAGCCTCTTTTGTCATACGCTGCTGTGTGTTAACAATTGACGTAAAGTTATCATGAGAATTAACGCTCTTATCCCATTCTTTGTGCATTGCGGAACTGGTAGATCCTATTACATTGAACGTGTTTAAAGCAGCATAACAAGTTGTAGCGACATTTACTGCTCCAGTACTGCCAGATACCGCCATTGTGTCTGTCAACTGTGTCCTAAATGTAGAAGTGGAAGAACTGAGAACAGGGGTTGTTCGATTTACAACTTGACAGACTGACACCTCAGATTTGAAAGCACTAAATTGTGAATGTGTAGTGTGCTCTGAGGATGATGGTGTTGGTAAACTATTAATTATGGTCTGAACATCAGAAAAATCATCAATTAACTTGCCATGACTTGAACCTGATGTGGTACTGCTAGGAGCTGAAACTGCAGGTAATAAACCCCGCAGTGGTTTAACAGGAAAGATTTCTTTTGTTTGTACAGCTATTCTATTACTGGAAGACTGATACAAAGGGGTCAAAGCGTTAATCGGATAGTTTTGATTAACTGGCAAATGAACTGGGAAAAAGTGCCTAGCAATGTTTACTGGTGCACTGGTATGGGGGGCAGTTGGGAGCCCTGAATACGGCATGTGATAACTAGTCTGAGAACGAATAGCTGGTGACTGATTTATTTGGGTTCTGAAAGTTGACGATTGAAATGGTCCTTCCATGCATGTTCTAGCAGTTGCAGTGCAAGTCGACTTTAAAACTCTTTGATTTAGTGGTGGGCTATTTACCTTGCTACATACTGGATTGATCTGAAATGAAGGAAACAATGTGGCTCGTCCAACTAACTTATCAACAGTCTCATTACTATCCATTGATAAGAAACCTGCAGCAGAATTTGGACAATTAGCTGAAACTTGAACTGGATTTATCGGTAGTGTGCTGGATGAAGAGCTTTTAAAATTTTTGCTTTTAAGAAGTGTTACATCTTGGTTTTTCAATGGAGCCCAAGACAAGTCATTTGATAAACTAGCTGCTTGCACACGATTTCCAACATGTGGTGCTTGAATGGATTTTGCAAACACATTATTAACAATAACTGGTGAAACGAGAGCGCTTGTCTTAACAGTTGGTGGATGGACTGCTTTTGCTGCAATATTTGATGGCTGTGCAATATCCAATGATTCTTTCAAACTTGCAGCAGAATTTGCAGCAGTAGGATTGCGAACAAATTGTTTTGGTAACTCTTCTTTAGAATGCTGGGATACAACAGTGGATTCCCAAACAGCCGAGTCAACTAATCTAGATTTTTCTGGTTCACTAATGGTAGTACCCACGCTTTCTAGTGTTTTAAGAAAGAGCTGTTGAGTTGAAGGACACTTCTCAGACAGATAAAGTTGAGTTCCTGAACAAGGAATACTGTTTTCAGCTCCATGTGCCTGTGAGACTCTAGCAGAACCTACATTGAACATGTTACCACTCAAAGTTTTCAATGAGGGAGATGATGTGCACAACAACATTGAACTATCAGGAGATTCAGTCAGAGATCGCCTCGCTTCTTTTCTTTGTTGATTAAACAAAGATACATCTAACGGGTTTAAGGTGGTATTAATAACCTTCATTGATGAAACCTGAGGACTGCTTGACTTTACCATATGTGACACAAACCCTGTAGGTACACACGAGATACTTTGCTGTGATATGGAGGTCAAATCAAAATCTTTTAACACCTTAGCAGCATTTAATGGAGTAAAGGATGTTTTAGCACCTAGAAATTTTTCTGGTGGTGGCAGTTGTTTTTGATAATCCTTTGCCATTGTACCTAATTGAGTAACCATGTTCACTATCTGCTCACTGCTGTAGCTGAAACTCGACTGAATGCGAGTCTCCGAATCAACAGTTTTCTTATGCTCGGAGTCTTCAGCTCTTTCTGCACCAACTTTAGAACTATCAGTTGTACCTCTTTTGCATAATTTCCTCTGATTATCTGTAGAATTTTTTGAAGAACTAAGCAGGGTATCAGATTTTTGCAAATTAATGAAAAACTTTGCTTGGTCACCATCTTTTTTGGATTTGACACCAAGTTTGTCTGAAGTCTGATTTTCTTCTTCTAATTTGCTCAAACAAGAATCGTTATCTGCAAAATTATAAAAAACATCTAATGGAGTTAAGATTGAGACTTTTGTTATCTTTTTATTGCATTAACACAGGGCAACAAAAAACTTTAACTGAACGCCAATTTGGACCATTACTTTTGTGAAGGAGGTCATTTTTTGACAGCCTTTGATTGTTTCTTAGCAACAGAACTCAAAAACCTTAGGCCAGATTTTGATGAAAGAGTTAATCAGTTCTTAATAGACCCTTTACACGGTGGCATGACATTGGTAAATATTTCGGTTTTCTGATAACGAATGGTATCACCACATTTATCACATCAATAATAGTAATAAAGCAACGTTTCCATGAGATTGCTCAAAAATTGGCATTGAGTATTTCGATAAAATTCTCTAAAGAAAATGTATGGGTTTTGCATGTTAAGGAGGCTTGACGGGCATTTGATGCCCGTCCAGCCTCGTTACCATACTAAACTCAGGGTTCTCAGTAGAAGCTGGCAACCGGCGTATTCCGCCGCCTGTCAAAATAAAAGGAGCCGCCTGTGCTAGCAATGATTAGCTGCAAGGCAAGGTTTAGCTGGCAAGGTTAGCCACCTGTAATTACTTCTTAGCCGTCTGATAAAAAAACTACTGAGAACCGTGTAAACTTATACAATAACAACGCAAAAATATTTAGCTTAAAATGTTCATATCTTCGCCAATTTTGGGGCAACCTCATTGAAACTTTCAGCTTTTACTATTACTGATGTGATAAATGTGATGATGCTATGCGTTATTTTAAAAGTGGAATATCTATCAATGTCACGCTACCGTGAAAAGGGTCTATTGCGATATAAAAAAACTGTCAGCTAACAATTAGGTTAGAAATTTTATACATTTAACGGTCCCATGTTTTCATGTCTGTACATGTATTTTGGTTTTCCAAAACACCAAATTGTCATATTTAGTCACACAAGATAAATCAGAATTCTGTCATCAATATAAAAGATCGATAAATATAATTCCATAAAGAATATGTGCAGAAAATATATATAGGATTGCATTATCTCGTGGGAATCACAATATGTTTGGCAGTGATATGTGCTCTTGAAATGCATTCTAATTTTTTCTTTTTGTTTAAGTACAAGGTCAAGGATAGTACTGAGTCAGATTTGAAACAAAAAACACATCACTAATTCATCATCATCATCAATCCAATTTTGATTCGGATTTTTCCCTGGGTGGCTGGATTTGTCTCACTCTGGCAGCAATCTCTCCAACTCAAAGTTCTCCATTTCACTCGATTCATAGCATATTTCTTCTTCAAACCAACACTCTTGCTCTCTTTCTCCTCTTGCATTTTCCATGTCTTCCTCAGTTCTCCTCGCTTCCTCTTTCCCTTATCTAAAATTATTCAATTTTGGGACATTTTACCAGCTACGGATATCATTTCCTCCAATACACTTGAAATACACAAAACCACAAAAATGAGAAAATAAAAAAGCCCTGTCTGGTTTGGAGTTTTGTGATTGTTCTCATCTAAGAAATTTAACATTCTGGCAACCCAATCATGCATTTTCTTATCATTTAACCAAAAGCAACACTCTTAAAACCATTAGAAACAGACATTTTTGTGTACATGAGTTTTGAGGCAAAACTTGCTGGCAGCACACAAGTTTTATTTGAAAGTCATAACTAACTGTACTAATCCCCATCCGTCTTTATACTACTCATACAAAAACTTTTATCTGCCAGTAGATCAAGTAAACAAGGTTCTCAGTAGTGTTTTGTACTGACGGCCAAGAAGTAATTACAGGTGGCTAAACCTTGCCAGCTAAACATTGCCTTGCTGCTAAACGTTGCTAGCACAGGCGGCTACTTTCGTCTTGACAGGCGGCGGAATTCGCCGGTTGCTGGCTTCTACTGAGAACCCTGAGTAAATTGCAGTTAAAAGCTGGGTTATAGTTAGGCATAAAACATTCCAATATAAAGAAATTAAATCTTGACAATTAATAAACAAAAATGATTAAATCTTGGATATTGTGCCACATACCTGGAAGATGCCTAATCTGATCAGATTCTTTGCCATCAACTTGGTTCTCTGGCTCTTCCTCAAGTTTGCACACAACATCATTTGTTATCTTGATGTGCATAACGTTCTTGCTGTCCATTTTCTTCAGATTAACTTTGTTGGTTACAACATGAAAGTTGGGCGACCCTTTTCCTGATCTTGACAAATTGCAAACAATTTTTTCCTTTGTAGACTTGAAACTTCTTAAACCACTACCTGATTTACTTTTTCCTGGCCTCATACTTTTCACATTTCTACAAGACTTGGTTTTTGCAAATGACTCTTCTGTTACTTCATCTTCAAAAGCCTTGACTTCTTTCATGGAAGGTTTTGGTGAACCTTTGGTTGGCAACATTACTGGCTTAATTCCAAGGGCCATTTTAAGTTCATCTGATGCACGAGAATTCCTTCCCAACTTAAAATTTGGAGTTTCATCTCTGTAAAGAAATATTATTCAATTCAATGAAAGCTTAAACTATTGAAAGTATGAAATAAATAACTTTCAAAATTTGCTTAGCATAAAGGATCTGCATGATTAATGCTATAATTGAAATTGCAAAAAAAAATTTATGATAACTTGATAACTAGTTGCATAACACAATTTCAAGGGTTGCACAGTTGAAACATTGTATATTTAATTAGCAAATAAAGTTTAGCACCCAATCTTCAAATCACTTGCAACAAAAACTTCGTAATGACTAAAAATGTTGGAGCTGGAAGGTCAAAGGCTATTCTCAAGAAGTCTTTCTATACCATCTCTTATTACTTGTGTCTAATGTAGGGTTAAGAAAATAAAAAACTTAGTCATTTGATGAGG
Organism: Zoanthus sanctaehelenae; assembly: GCA_028564885.2. Classification (NCBI taxonomy): domain Eukaryota; kingdom Metazoa; phylum Cnidaria; class Anthozoa; order Zoantharia; family Zoanthidae; genus Zoanthus; species Zoanthus sanctaehelenae. The sequence continues at coordinate 3,497 of JAOTRI020116005.1, read as the reverse complement.
CACATATCTTTAAAGTTAACTCTCAAAAGACATCAGCATAAAATTTTAAATACCAGAGCACTTTACAGTTTTTAGTTCTTATCAAATTCACATTCCCCTTCAAGAATAGTGGTGCAACTCTTAGAAGACAGTCTTCAGGCATTCTCAGTCTGGCAGTTGTACAGTAATTAATAAAATCTGTCAAATAGCAATTTCAGCTTAAATCACTTATAATAGTGATTTTTAAAATAATAAAGCAAAGATAACTTGAAAAATAAAAGATGCACACAAACATTCCAACACTGAAGCAGCATCAATTTTTCACACATAGGTTTACAAAAGATGTGTGTCACTGGACATAAAATGCTTGCTTAACCCTTTTGCTCCAAGGAAGTTTTTCGATAAATTTTGAATGATTTTTTTGTATCAAAACAATCAATTAGCTTTCTCAACTCCATATTAGGCATTGCCATTGAAACATCCCACATTGTGTAGTCCCCAGGGATTGTGTTTTCAGTTTATGAGGCGATGGCACTGTTGAAGATCATTTTGGAGCCTTTTTTGCCTCTCTTCACTACTGGATAGCATCATGAAGCTTGAAAGTAGCATTTGAGCTTACTTGCTGAAAGAAACCGGCAAGGTGTCACACTTTTTAGCGATTTTTACGGCATATTTCCACTCGTTGAGTTCCCACAGGCGCCAAAAGAAGTTGGCTTTGAAGCTCGAAGAGAGTCAAATTCACTGAGCTGCCAATGCATTTTTTGGAAGTTCTGACGACTGAAGAACACTACAAGAATAAAATCTTAGCAGAACTCCGTGGAGGCTCTAGACTTGGAAATGTTGTCTGTCCTTGTCAAAATTTTGGGGGTATCCCAGAATGCATTTGGGTCGTGCAAAAGGCGGGAAACACGTTGGGGCAAGATTGGCACAAAGCGACAGCTGTAGCTTGATCCGTAAACTGAAAAAATGCTAAAAAATTGCACTATATCTCAGTACTAGGTCTGAAGTTTATTGCGAAAGTTGTTTTGCTAAGGCCAAACATCGTTGATTTTCTCGTTCCAAAAACGACGCAAAACGGTATTTTTTTCAATTTTTGCACTTCAACCCATGACTTTCTGCAGAAATGACAGTTTATTTTTACATCACTGACTTTCAAAACTTAAAGCAACAACTAGAGTTCACTTTAAAACCAAATTTGAAACATAGTTTTCTTGTTTAAGAAAGATTGAATTCTTTAACTCAGTACCATATCGTACAGGCGGTTTAGGCCAGTTTGGGAGTGAAAGGGTTAATTATTATAAATTAAAGGTGACATCACAATTTATTTCAACATGTTTTGCCAGCTAGAAATTGGCAGAGATAAATAAGGAGAAAAAAGGTTATTTTAGAAATGCTTTAAGAAAACAAATATAAAATACAACATGCTGTCCAATTTTAGAGTATCTCTATCATCTTCAAATCTTACTTACAACCCCACTTGTAAACTGAGAGCAATTGATATCTTTTGACTATAATAATAATGATAGTTATGAAATCAATCCTAAACGTGTTTGGGGGTTTAAAACAAAGGTTCTCTCTCCAAAAACTTATTAAATAATTTTTATAAACTCATAAAAAGCTATGTCATAAATGGTATACAGCATCAATGTTTCTGCACAACAGTTTTATCAAAAGAATAAATTTTACACTGTTAAATAAAAATATTTTTCATACTCTTTCTGACAGGAGCCCTTTGTCTAAGAGAATGCTTGAAAGGTAAATAAAGAGGTTATATCTTAGTGAAGCATGATAATACATGAGAAAGGTATTTAAAGTGTAAAACAAACAAAAAAGAAATAAAATTAGTGATGTGAGAAAAAAATGAAATTGAAAAAAAGATAAGAGTTCTGGAACAGAAGCATAGATGCCAACCCCAAAATTTTGAAAAGCGGGGAATATTTTTGTGAGTCAACTTTTATTTAAGGTGTTCTGGTTGACTAACAGATATCGGTTGTTGCAACTGTTTCAGTTTTACAGTGCAGTGTATGTGTTGTAGTTTAAAATGAATTTTAGTTGAAAATGATTTCAAACAAGGTCAATTCAATTCGAACTAGGTGAAAATGATCTAAACTAGGTTAACATTTTCTTTTCTGCTAGTTCAAGGGAATCTCCTGAGCCTCCTTTTCAACAGCTATTTCTTGCTAATAAGTCAACATTTTAAAATATAATTAAAATAATAAAATATTTTTTTATTTTTGGGTTACACCCATTCCTGAGAGATGAAAAAGACAGAGTGGCCAAGTTGGTGCCCTAACCAAAAGAAATTATCTAAACTTCTTTTGGCTTACATGCATGACATCAGGTAAGACCACGCATAGACTTACAACCAGTAATCATGAATCACGAGTAAACTGCTGTCGAGAGTGCAGCTAAATTAGTTTTTGTGGAGAGTGTGGTAACAAAAATCTCAAAATAGGCATCCATGTAGGGATTAGGCTTTAGCTTGCCAACTGAGATTCTAGCAAGTCAATCAAGCTATCACTGACCTTTATCTTTTGTGCCATTTCATAATTTTCTCAAGTTATTATAGCATAGCTGTAACTTGCAGAAGTATTCTATTTTTTATCAATGCTGAATGCAAATCAAAATGCATTTTTCATTGGACCTTGGAGCTTTGTTATATCGAGCTGTCAAAGTTTGATTTGTTTTTACTTTGCACTGTGTACTTCTACAATGAGTGACGAACGACTTTTTAACTCTTTTCAATGCAGTCACATTGGTTGATGGATTCATATATTTCTATAAAATTATAAATGTCTACACTACAGTTGTATCACCTCATTTGCAATAAACAACATCATTTGCAATATCAACCGAATTTATCATAAAAATCAAACATAATTTTATATATAATAACAACATAATTTGTTATAAGAATCAAGTGGATGTGTAATAAAACAACTAACCGGATTTATAATATTAAACTTTGAACCTGATGTGTAATAACATGCTTTAACCGGTTTTGTAATCACACTGCAAAAGGTGAGTTGTATAACTTCTATGATCGTTTACACTACAGGGCTTGAAATTACAACAAAAACGGTCGCATTTGTGACTTAAGTTTTCTATTTCCGACTAAAACTTCAACAATTTGCAACAAACCTTATACCTGCAGATAGACTACCTAAAGCCATTTATATGGAGCAAGTTTCTGCATCAGTAATTGCATTGTTTGGGCCCAATAAGAATTTTGGGGAATTCAAGTGTTTCAACAGCAAGTAGTTTTACTTATCTTCAATTCATAAAGTTTTCAGAAGTGTCCAGCCAAATACACCTACTGCCAAATTTGTGTGCTCGCTGCATTTTTTACAAGTCACAACTCACCTAAAATACCTCAGTAGGTGCGAGATTCCATCCACAGAATGGCAGAGCAACAACTTTGCTATTGTCTGGCAATTTTTTACTACCGTATTTTCCGGACTATAACCCGCACCGCAGATAACCCGCACCCCCATATTTTTATCACCAAAAGAAACAAA
>JAOTRI020115994.1:0-12553 GCA_028564885.2 Zoanthus sanctaehelenae | reverse complement strand
ATTCTCGAGCAGATCATTGAAGCACTCGACTGCGTCTCGTGCTTCACTGATCAGCTCTCGAATTCTCCCAAACGTGCGCCTCGGTTTTCATAGCACTATGAAGGTACAGAAAAAATGTTTTATTTCTTAAATAAAAATGAACTCTTCGATTTACTGCACTTTGAGAATAGACATCTAGTCACAGTTTGAAAATAAACAAACCTTACACCAAAACTCATCTTGCTTTGAGAAAAAACAACCTTACACTGAAACTCATCTCACTTTGAGAACATAAATAAATCGCACATCCTATCTCATCGCAATTTGAGAATAAACACAACTTACATCTCAACCCATCATGTTTTGAGAATAAGCACACCTTAAACCTCAACCCATCATGCTTTGAGAATAAAGAAACCTCATACCCCAACACATCACGCTTTGAGTATAAACACACCTCAGAATCTATCTCATTGAGCTTTGACTAAAAACACACATCACAAAATGACAAAACAATGCCTCTTGACGATGTCTTTGAGAAAGAAAGAGCGGCCTACTTAGTTAGGTTATTAACACAAGAGAGGGGAAGAATACATCCCAACGAAAGCGATGGATGATTGCAAAGCAAACAGGCGATGAAGGAGGAGAAGACCATTACTGACGTGGATGCAAACGGTGTATAAAATTATACAAATCATCAGGGTAATGAATAATTTGGTTCAATTGGGTCTAATATCGCATACGTTTCTTTAAAATCGAACAAAAGAGATGCCAAAAGTTTTAAGGTCACAATTAAAGAAAGGTCAGACACTGTATTACAATTTCTGTATTTACTAATTTCGGTATCTGCAATAACCAAGTTTACGTCGTCCATGCGTCACTGCTTTTAAAACAGAGAGGATAGACTTTTGGGATTTTGAAACTGAAGAAATCTCAGAAAGCTAAGAGCTAAAAATGAGAGAAAAATGTTTAACAACACAAGTGTCATGAAATAATCAAGCGTAGTTACACAATTTTTTTACATAAAACTGAACAGATATTTTAATTAGAAAACAATACCAATGTTAGTTAATGCTAAAAAGTTTGAGTTATCATTCGTTGTAGTGTATTTTTTACAAAGGTAAGCAGTTGGTCACTATGGTAGATTTAAACATGAAACGTTTGTATTCAATAAATAAAGCTATCGTTCTTTGCCATTCCTGTCACTTTTGCTTTTTCCGTACCAAAAAATAGGTCATTGAATACGGTATATTTAAACGTGAAACTTGTATTCCAAAGTTAAGACTATTATTATTCCCTGCTGTCGTCGTTGTATTCCTCAAACTCTTTTGTATTAGGGTAAAATAAGTTTATGAACAATTTCAAAGATGCGAAAAGGGTAAATCAACAATTATCTATAGATATGAAATACTACAGTACTTACACAAAAACAACTGAACTTATCTTGGATAAATATCCTATATATATAGCGTAATGAACTTACTTTTTACTAAGTGCTAGATTATTAATTTTGTCTGCCCAAGAAGTATGAGTTTTGGATTCATCTGTCTCGCCTCCCTTACGTCGTGCAAACCCAAGACGACAATACACCGACACTGCATTCTGCAAACGAGACAACGAAGGTCACAAATGGTGCTATGACTAATGATACTGAACCGAGCTCTATGCACGAGTTCTCTAGAGTACACAACAATTTTTTACAAGCAAAAACAATTTTATCAAAACGATGACAGATTGATAATCATTATAGTATGAGTTCGTCCTGGTTCCATACAATTCACTAATTCAACAAATTTTAATCTTACTTCATTCCCATCCCAGTTCTTATGCCGGCTAAAAAATTTCGATCTAGTATGAAATCCAAAATTGGTTCCAATATCATATAAAGACTATAATGTTCACACTGTTCATACGAGTTGATTATTGCCAGGTGGACAGTGAGGAGGACAGCTAGAAAAGCTCTAATGATATAGTCTTTACAAATGGCAGATTCCAGTAGTTTAAAAAATTCACTTTATTGGGATGGATTGTTCAAAAGCTGGTTAACGTTAACTTTGCCTAAGCGAACATTCAAGGAACAATTTCTTCTTTAAGAATTAAGGTTAACAGGGTTTTTTTAGCTTTTACAAAGACGAAAAATACTTCAAAATTATAGTTCAAATCATACCTAGTAATGCTGGAAACAAGACAAAGGGCTAAATATTCTACCCCTGATGACGGTTATTTAACATTTGAACAATTGAGAGCTGATTGCTTTCACTGAAAACCAAGAAGAGAACCCTTTCGTTTTCCTTTCATTGTAAGCAACTAAAACTAAACGCGCTGATACACAATGCAACATTTCATGCAACATTGCGTGCAACAAATTTGCTTCAGCGTGTGTCCACCAATTAGTCTTGTTGCATGCTACATTGTACGCTACAAAACTGAAGTTGAATCGTGCTCTATTTTGAAACATTGTGCGCAGAAAGTTTTCTTTTCAAATGACTTCTTGTTGGAAGCCGTTTTGATAGTTGTAAAATGCATGGGAAGCACATCATGCTATCAACAGCAATCTTGCGTGATTTTGTTGCACCGTGTGTCCACCTCCATAAAAAATTGTTGTGCGCAATGTTTCATGAAATGTAGCAACGTGTATCAGTGCTTTAAGTTTTTACCTTAACTAACTGTAAATCAATCTGCAAAACACTTGCAAGCTGCAAAAAGAGAAACCAATGAATTTAAATTTGTAAAATGTGAAGTGAAAAGTTTTTCTCCCATGGAGACATTTTCATGAAGCCTTTAACTTAATAACCTCCCTAAAGTGCTGCGCATGATAGTGGTCTGCGTGCTTTTGTGATTCTGGAGGCTATACCAGCTGAGACTTAGGTCCCTGGCAGGTTCAACCTTGCTGGGCAGGTTTCAGGTGAAAGCGAGACGAATTGCAGCACCAGGCCCTCCAGGTTGGGGGTTGGGCGAACCCTCCCCGTAAAAAGACATTACTGCGGAACCAAAGATACATTTTGTGGATTATGGAGGAAATGTATTGAGACCTTATGTGCAACAGAGTGCAAAGAGGATACATAAGGTGAGGTTACCTTGATAAAAATCACATGAGAGACTTTCAGTCAATACTGATCCATGCTGTACACTTGACTCACTCTGAGAGGGACTTTAGTCTGAATCGTCAGCATCAAATTTTTTCACTCCGGTGCAAAATTTATCCTTTTTTAAAACTGTTTCTTTACAAACACCGACGCAGTGAATGACAAGTCAGACGCATTTGAATTTCTGTTAAATTTAAACTGTCATCAGTACGCAGAAGAAACAGAAAACTGTCTGACGTCTACACTTGTCAAACAGAGATAAGAGAGTTTTCTATACAAGACTTTACGTAGGTAGAGAATCACATGAAACACCTTTATTACCTCCGATAAGGAAGTTATGTTTTTGCCGGGTTTGTTTGTTTCTAAGTTAGATAATTAATTAGAAACATAACTCAAAATTTTTGACAAAAAGCTATCGACGGATCTTCATGAAATTTTCAGATGTTGTCAGAAATGGGACGTGGAGGAACTGATTAAATTTTGAGGGTAATCCGGAAAAATCCTGGATTCTGGATTATTTTGGAGCACTCAGCGTCATTTTCAGTTGTATGGTTGCAATTGTAATTTACACTAGTAGTGAGTCTCGTGCCGCACGTGCAAATTCCAGTGTTAGAAAATTTTTTATTGAATTTGTGTATTTACAAGGACTGTAATGTTGCGTGGGGATCACAATTTGCTTGGCTAGTTTTAGTTATTTTTGATTTATATATACAGTAGGACTGAAATGTTGCGTAGGGATCACAATATGCTTGGCGGAGCTCTGCGCCCTCTGAGTGCTTTTCTAGTTCACTATTGATTCATCCTACCTCTGCAATGTTTGTATGCTCGTCAATTGAGACAAATATCTTGTACAGCAGAGTCTCGAAATAATCTCCCAGGACTCTGTTCATCACGAAATTCTCAAGAGGAGGAACTGAAAGTTGAAAAACAATGTTTTACTAAAAAAATCATAGCCTTTATAATAATAATAATAGTAATAATAATAACAATAACAATAACAATAATAATAATAAGCCTAAGGCTATGAGATATAGCTTGCCCTCAAGATGAACTTATTTCCAGCGCTTATCTTGCTGTGAACATTTCTCCATAATAATAATAATGATAATGATAATGATAATTATAATTATAATGATAATAACAAATAATAAATAAAGACTTTATTTAGGTGTCAAGTCTTTCTAGCCGGCCCAAGGCCTACCACTCTAAGGTGGACGGAGACCTTTCGCATTACAACATACAAACACACACACACAGATATAATCCCCGAAAGCCTACAGGTGACTTTCACGCCAAGATCTGAGCCGTCCAGCGATTAAACATTAGCCTCTGGCTAGGAAGATGGGCAACCACTTCCTTCGCAATTGACGTTAAATAAGTATTTATTTTTATTTATTTAGTTTAACGTGCTTATCCGAGAAGGCATCAAAGTCTAACCATTTGCAGATGTTGGAGCAAAGGTAGCGCTTTCTTCTCAATTATTTTTATTTAAGACCCTGAGTGTTGGTCCGGTCGCGAATTGAACCCGAGACCTCCCACACGATCGACTGGCATCTTACCAACTAGGCGAACCTGACAATCTTTGTCTTAGTCTAATATAATTCTGTTTTTCAAAAAAAGGTTTTGAAATGTTACTGTATATCAGTAAGAATAAACATTAAACATAATTTAAACACACAGCAAAAAAAAACAACTATAAATACTTTTAAAGATCGTTTTAGCAAAATAATAATATTTATACTTTTAATGATAAAACTCACCAATAATATGATCTTCATCAGCAATGGGAACTTGAAAATATATTAATCCTTTTGTGTAGAGGCCTAAAATAACGTATTATAAATTGATATCAATAAAAATTGAAAGTCTCAAAACCTGTAACCAGTATAGAACTTATATCCTTACAACGTATTTTTTCACCAACTTGAAACTAAAACAAAGTCACACAAATGAAGCCTTTCAGCAAAATTCAGTGCTTGTAATTAGCTCAAGCACCATCGCGAGTCTAAAATTGATCCGAAAAAAGCGAAAAACAGGGCATTTCCTCATATAATATCGCTCGCACAAGAGTTAAAAACTGTATGTATATTTAAATCCTCCGTGAGTTTCTCCTTCAAGTTCGAAATTTTTATCCATGCATTTCGGTAATAAACTAAAACTCAACTCGAAAATTAAAAATTTAGTTCAGTTTATTATTAAGGCGAAAAAAAAATTTCCAAACCAAAAAGCAAACTCCAAAGCAAAAGTTCAGTTTGGGGAAAGTTATAAGATAATAAAGAAAGTAGTGTAATATTATTCTAAACAAAACTTTTCAAAACAGTAAGATAACTCTTACAAAAACTTTTAGTTTTGCGAAAGTTATGGGAAAATTACATAACTGTTGGCTTGAAAGTAAAAACTACGTAAAATATTTAGGAATATTGATCCATAGTCATCTCACATTTAAATACCACATTGAGCACATAACAGTTAAAGTAAGCAAAAATGTGGGAATGCTAGCTAAATTGAGATATTTTGTACCCAGAAAAACTTTGCTACAAATCTATCAATCATTATAATATAGCTACGATATAACGCGTGCTCTAATTGGTTCAAATCTATGCTTTATGTTGGGAGAGACACTCGAAACGTTGTAAAATCACTCGCATGCGGCTCGTGTCGTGTCTCGTGTCTCTTCCAACATCACGCGTGCTCTATTTCGCCGATAAAGTCATAGAAAGTTGTGCTCTAATGCTTAATTAATCTTTCCGTATATTAATGCAGTCACAGTTTGGGGTCTCGCCAGTAAATGCTGTCTAGATAAGATTTTAAGACTCCAAAAACGAGCACTTCGATTTATATATTTTGCAGATAGGAACGATCATGCCTTGCAACTCTTTGTTGACGCTAATGATTTGCCTGTGAAATTTCTTTATTTTGAATCTGTCTGCTGTCTAATGTATGATGTTCGAAACGAGCCCCTTGTAATTAGTCTGCGAGCCGGCTCTCTTGAAGGAATGGCCGTGAGAGAGATGGGGAGAGGGAGGTGGAGCCTGCACGCAACCCATTGTATTTAGAGTCCCACCCCCGCCATGAGCTGTCAAATTTAACCAATCATCAAGCATCGGAAAAATAGTGCAACTGTCATGTGTTGTTACTTTACTACAAGTAATCAATGACAAGTAATTTGAAAGCTCTTACAAGATTTTAACTGAATTTGAACACAAATAATTAGAATTAAAAAAAAATTTAGGTCTATTTTCCATGAAATACAAAGACAGCAATTTACGATACATCTATAGATGCAAGATTTAATGATATACAAAAGAGTATCACAGATTTTTTTGTTGAATACAACAAGCGTGCCATGATTTATTCGATCCTAGTTTTGTCTTGTAAGAAACAACAATCGAACAGGCAATAAATGTACTTTTTACCCGTCCGTACATTGATTACATTATTTCTATCGACGACAACTGCAAACAAACAAAGATTGCACTCCAACTAGAAACTTGAGTTTTACATCGCACCCAGGAACATGTCAAATAATTATCTAGCACACTTTTCACCAAATCAAACAAAACATAAAGTTCAGTGCATTTGAGCTCCACCAGACTCAGTTTGGTCAAAGAATCATCCAGAGTTCCTAGCCCATTTACCAAGTTTAAGCTGCTCTTCTGTTTATCACTTTATGTGGGATTCAAAATCATAGCCGTTGCATGATCTTCGCTTGCCGTCATTTCTTGTCTGTTAGTTAACTTTAACACCATGCGAAAGTTAGTTTGTTCCTTTTTTCCAGATTAGTGATGTTGTCATAAAACCTTTTTTTTTCTTATTCTGAATTATACTGTAATCAACCTTTTTATTCTTTTCTTTCTCTTTCAGTTAGGTAGTTAAAAGGATTCTATAAATACATATCGACTGATTCACCTTGATTAGCTAATGCTATAAATTTGCGGATCAGCCTAAAAAAAATATTTAATACTTTGAAATTGCATTGTAAATAAAGTTGAAAGTTGAAGTTGAATTTGCAATAAGAAAGTATATTACGAAATACGATGGGGATGGGGAGACAAATGCTCACATAAAACATTTTCAGTGAGTTTTTATTTCACTCACGTTCGCTTCTACATAGGTGGATGAATTGACTTAGTAAATACGATAAATCAAAGGTACCGTGCTAGACAGTTTTAACTTGCCAAAAGGAGTTACACTTGTTATATGAGATAAGTGCTTGATTTGTAGTTCTTGAAATTTATCTTGCAGTTTTTGAGCTTTCTACCTTCACCCAACATCTTCCTTGAATATTCCACAGTATTCCTTTACCTTCCCTTCAGTCCACATTTCTACCTTCACCTGATTTCACGCTATTCCTTTACCTTCCCTTCAGTACAGATTTCTTCCTTCACCTAATTTCTTCCAAGAATATGAACACCATCTATGAATATTCCAAACTATTATTATATGTTCTCTTCAGTCCAGATTTCTACCTTCACCCAACATCTTCAATGAATATTCCATACAATTTCTTTACCTTCTCTTCAGTCCAAATTCCTACCTTCACCTAATATCCTCCATGAATATTCCACACTAGTTATTACTTTACCTTCTCTTCAGTCCAAATTCCTACCTTCACCTAGTATCTTCCATGAATATTCCACATCAATAATTAAACCCTCTCTTAAGTCCAGAGTTCTATCTTCACCCAACATCTTCCACAAATATTCCCCACTGCTCCTTTACTTTATCTTCAGCCCGGGTTTCTAAATTGACCCAACATCTTCCATTAATGTTCCACACTATTCCTTTATCTTCACTTCAATCCAGATTTCTACCTTCACCTGATGTCTCCAAGAATATTCCAACATCTTCCATGAATATTCCCCACTACTCCTTTACTTTCTCTTCAGTTCAGATTTCTACCTTCACCCAACATCTTCTATGAATATTCCACACTAGTTATTCCTTTACCTTCTCTTCAGTCCAAATTCCTACCTTCACCTAGTATCTTCCATGAATATTCCACATCAATAATTAAACCGTCTCTTCAGTCCAGAGTTCTATATTCGCCACTACTCCTTTACTTTCTCTTCAGTCCGGATTTTTACCTTGACCCAACATCTTCCATTAACATTCCACAAGTGCTGTTCCTTTACCTTCACTTCAATCCAGATTTCTACCTTCACCTGATGTCTTCCAAGAACATTCCAACATCTTCTACGAATATTCCCCACTACTCCTTTACTTTCTCTTCAGTCCAGATTTCTACCTTAACCCAACATCTTCCATGAATATTCCACACTATTCCTTTACCTTCTCTTCAATCCAGTTTTCTACCTTCACCCGATATCTTTCATCAAACCTAACTCAATCTCCTTTCTCGATCTTAATAAATAACTTTACCTAACATCTTTTACAAAGATTTTTAACTCCGTTTTCCATTCACCAGCCTAGGTTTTATGATTTGTTACAGGTGTCACTTCGATTTTAACCTTCATACCAACCTTCATAAAACTTCTTCAATTGGCTATTTAATCATCTTTTAGTTTTGTTAATTTCAGTTTCCCTTCTGTTTTCAAAATCTTTTACCAACAGTTTTCTCACCTTCATCAATTATCTTTATTTTTGCTCCATCCATTTTCTTCTACTTTTACAAAATATGTTTACCACTTTCTCTCTCAGAGAGACCTAATTTTCTGCATTAACTGAAGGTCAGATATGTTTACCTAGTGCAACATTGTAATCTAATTCTCCCGCAGATCTTGGTCCTTTATCGATAACTGAATCAATAGCCTTATGCTCAGCACTTGAACACATCTGAAAAATTAAAAGAATGATATATTTCCCTAACAAATGACAGAATTTAAATGATTGTTTGATTATTTGTAATGTGAGCCAAAGCAAGTGACTGATATCAGATTAATACAAAAGAGTATCAGATTAGACTTTAAAAATCCTCTCAAACCACGTATTACATATATGTTTCATGTAATTCTCAAAAAATATGTACAGACAAGACGATATATTTTAAGCTTTATGTGGTTTCAGGTTAAAAAATGCCCAATGAATTACATGAAGCACAGATGCAATCTGCCACTTTTGTTTAGAATGTTAATCTCATTCTGAAGATATTTTTTGGCTACAGTACCTTTCTAAAATTTTTCAATGAGAACGGAAGCAACAATTTGAAATTTAAATTTTAGCATGCCATGACTTTTCAGGCTTACAATGACCTCAACAAACTTTATTTACCCGGATGTCATCTTCTGTAACATAACCAATATGTACAATCCACCAGGGTTCCATAATCTTTAATGGTACTGGTTTTAATGGCAGTAAATCTTTGACAGGTTTTCGTCGAAAAAATTTCTGCAACATCATGATAAAAATATGGTCACTACAAACAAACATTGTAATTGCACTGTAAACGTACATACTGTATGTCATGATCTGAATCTATAGATGCCTATTCAGTTACTCATATCATGCAAATAAATTGAGAAATATCACCTCCTTTTACTCATGACAAGCATTTTCATGGCTATCATTCAAAAATTGATTAGAAAAACTGGACATTAATTAGAAATTCTGCTAAAGAAGTTTTTATTCTCCTTTATTACATCCAATCCAAAATCTTCTTGAGCAATTTTGATTTTTAATATATTAACTTAAACAATGGTGACCAGATTTACCCCACACTCCATCTTGCTCAATTCATTGTACCGCATTCTCCTTATTTCAAACCAACACTCTTGCTCTCCTTCTCCATTTTCATTTTAATAATTATAATATTTTAATAATAATAATCATTTGATAACATCATTTGTGATGCTGATTGAGTTTAAATAAAACTTGATAATTTATAAGGAAATTGCAAAATATATTGGGTGAGAACCCTGTTCAAAAAATCAAGTACTTTTGCTTTTTGCTTCTTGTATTAGAAATGAAAGCAAAACTGCAAAATAGACTGAAACACTACACATTGTTTATTATTATAGCTGTTCTTTTTGGGATACAGTTATTTATATAATCTCTCAAGCTCTGTATCCTTGCACATCTGCAAATCTTGAACACTCATCCACTTTCAAAAGCAAATAAAAAATATCTATTACAGAAAGTATTGCAGCTTTGCAGACAAGTATTGCAAAACCGTTTTGATTCATTTAATATACATGTATGTACACATATTTAGAAGGCTGCATATTGTACATGAAGTTTGGTTTTGTACAATCATGTATATAGTGTTATTGATAGTGTTTGAAATAATTCTAAAACATACTCTGACGTAATGCTCTGGTTTGCAACAAATCTGTTTTACCAATGGTTCTGAACATATGGTAGTGTTGATAAATAAAGGAAAGACTTCATATAAATCTTAATAGAGTTTTTTTAGAAGGATGGAACTGATGAACATTATTTTCTAAAAAGAAAACATCAATGAACATGTTTCTAAAACAATGATTTATGATACAAATGATATTACATGGCTGTGGGAACATATATTAACTAATTAAGAAGTTTATTTACATTTGTTAAAAATTCTTCATGAGTGCATAACACAGTGAACAAAGGAGATCTATTTTCGAGAAGATAACATGTAAATAATGTTCAAGCCATAGATTTAATTGCTTGGAAAATAAAAAATAGAAACAGACGAAAAAACAAAGGCAGAACAACAGAATGATATCAGTGATATGTTCATTAATGAGAATATGGAAAATATGTCACTCATATCCCAGATTTAGTTTCATATGAAATCTACAAGTGGTTCATTTTACAGTATTTAAAACTTATTAGTTTTATGTCATAAAAAATGCTGATATTCAGTGCTTTCAATAAAACTATTGGTTACTTGGGAAAAAATCTCGAACCGTGACCAGTCGGCTACTTTCATGCCTTGCAAATTGCTATTATGTGGGGAATCTTCCGAATTCTACTGGGTAGGTGTTAATCGGTGGCTGGCTACTGTACTTCTCCATTCGTGGTCTCCTACTTTTAAATCTATTGAAAGGGCTGGATGTTTAGAACTCTCAAAAAGCAAAGAAAAATCTCAGCTTTGCCTTGTTCTTTTGCATTACTTTTCTTGTTTATCTATTGTCTACAAAAAACATGTGCTGCTTATTCCCTTAACAAACCTTTGATGATCTACATTGATTCATCAGATCTATATATTGATTTCTTCCAATTCCAAGAAGTCTCAAACCTGGACAGTGTAATCAAATAAAAAATGTGACAAAATTACAATTAAGTTACATTCATTTTCTGTAGGTCTACCTTTTACAGTAATACAGAGGGAAAGACTGTTTTTATTTTTTGCAGCAATGAATTTTACAATTATAATTTAATAATAAACTATTCTTTGCTTCACTTGATTGACCATTCATACATGTATGGATTTATTTATTGTTCAAGATCAATTTACCATCTGCAGTACTTACAATCAGCAGCTGTGAAGTTTGGTAATGAGTCATAACTCCTCTCATGGGACATAATGTCTTGCATGATACTACAGTAGTAGGAGAATGGTGTGATGCGAAGCCCCTTGACAATGACATCTGATAGGTGGTATGGAAATAGCTAAAGAAAAATAAGCTGACACTTTTAATCATTTTAAACAAACAATATTCATAGGAGCAAACCAAAAAAGTTGTAAAAACAAAAGGTACACAAAGAGTACAGTCATGTGTCAACTGCTTTTGTTGCTGCACATTGCTTAATTTGTGTTAGGGTCAACTACAACAAAAATTCCATGTTTTGCCTCAATATATATGACTAAAGAATAGTCGATTGTTCTTGTCTAAAACAGAACCTTGCAAAAAAGATATGACAACCAAAGCTATCATGCACAAAGCTTGACAGTTATATGTACTGTAGCATCAATTAGTAGTTCAGGGGTTTCATAAGAATTTGGAGCAGGTGGGTATCTGAATTTGATAAGCAGCCATCCATCTGCAAACTAAGGCACTTCAGAAGAAGATAAATTTAAAAAAAAACATAGGAAAGTAACTTTCATTTTGTTCTTTTGGTTGAGATGTTAAAAGCAGCCAGGCAAAGTCCTCTTCACAGCAGAACAATTTGCCTGGTGCCTCGCCATTAATGAACCCCTGGTAGCTTTTAAAAATCTTTTTCTTGCATCAGTTAATTGGTTTCTAAGGCAACAGTAACATAAAGTATTGATATCACGATTGCAACAGTTAAAAAATTTTAAGAATATTATTAATTTTTGGTAATATATTTGTATAGGTAATCATACGATTTAGAGTTCAATTTGGAAATAATTTGCATTCATGAGTGGGTTTTTCAAAAAAGTATGAAAATTGCATGAGCCCATAGGGCGAATGCATTCTTGAGCTTTTTTGAAAAACACACGAGTGCAAACTATTTCAAAATTGAACGAGAAATCATATGATTACTTATTAATAATATACATGAAAAAAATTAAAAATTCGGTTTGTTGTTCAAAGTCACGCGCATTCATTTTACTTCCGCATAAAATCGCTCGAGTAAAG
>JAOTRI020115993.1:0-23233 GCA_028564885.2 Zoanthus sanctaehelenae | reverse complement strand
GGCTATAATACATTAGAGCCCGCCACTAGAACACAACTTTCATTAAATAAATATCCGTTTTCTGAAGTAGCAAAATGTTCTTGTTTTTGTGCTAAATGCTCTCCAAAGTTATAATAATAGTAATGTAATGCGCTCGGGCTAAAATGAGCCTGAGTCGGGCCCAAAACATATTTACGCCCGCGAATATCAACTATATTGTTATAATAATAATATAGATAGAACCCTGCGCAAGCTCTGATTGGTACAAAAATATATGTTTTATCAGAGTGTAAAACGTAGAAAAAGCGTGTTGTATTGTTTTCGCTACTCGCGGAGTGTAATATCTATATCATAAAGCAAATCCCCAAACACTCGATCGCCTGCGGATCGTGTTCTCTACATTTTCCTCGTGTTTTCAAATGCCCGTCTTGTTTTATCAGTCTAATACATGACTTAGTCTTCTTTATTTTTTAAATAAAGATATTAGAATGTTGCAGCTGAAATTGAAGCTCTTCGACACCACTTAAAACGTAAACCTATTAAAACAGAAGTTAGTAAATCACCAATATTCTTGAAACTAAAACTGTTTATAAAAATAGAAACATCCAGCCTCTGTCCAAAAACAATTTCTTACAAAAAAAGATTGTAAACCTTACGCAGACCATAACCTCCATAGCTTACAAAATTTGGTTCTTTCAGATTTCCTATTTATCCACTGAAATTCCACTAGGTATTATATACCTCGAGACAATATTTTTCGTTAATGCATGACTGTTTTAACGAGTTTTCGCAAGTACTTCAAGGAGTTTGTTCCGAATATTTCAAAATCCTTGCATACATTAAGCTTACTATAGAGATCGTTATAGAGGTTTCAAGACCAAACTTTTGACACAAAAATGTAACTGACGAGGTGGCCGAGTGGTTAAGGCGTTGGACTGCTAATCCAATGTGCTCTGCACGCGTGGGTTCGAATCCCATCCTCGTCGAAAAGCAATATTTTTTTAAATTTTTTTTTTTTAAATCAATTTCTTTACACTAAATTTTTTCCGGGAACAACTTATTAAAACGAGCACAATTTCAATCTTGAACATATTATTAAGGTCCTTAAAACAACATGTTTGTTGCCGCAGGCACTGATGTAACTCGGGAAGGAAAATGGCGGAGCGACAACTTCGCCGGTAGAGATGTTTGCCAAAAATGTTTACAGTCTAAATGAAAAACATCTAAAAGGTAAAAAAAAACATTTAATTTAATAAAGTACTTAATTTTCGTTGATCGCTTGTTCTGCTGCTACATTTATATAAAATATTCGTGATAACGAGGTAATCGTTGACTATTTGAGTATTTCAAATATTGAATTAATTATAAGCAAGCTATATTTCGCTGTATTTTTACTTCGTATCACATATGATCAATCTATTTTGCCGTCTATCAGAATAAATTAAGTTGTTCAATCGTACGTATTCGTTTCGTAATTTTCTTCAGTTATTCATATATTTATAAATTATAACTTTCTTTAGTTTATACATTTAAGAACTTGTATGGGCTAGTATATATTTCGGGGTATATGTTTACGGTAAGGAACAACCCGAGCTGGTAACTCATTTATTTAATTATAAGTCTCTTAACGTTCGTAGTAAAAGAATTGAAGTCACTGCTTTCAGGAGGAGACTACTGACGCGCATCTTATACTAGAAATAGGACTTTGCCCGAATTGTGCTAGCTAGCATATTTCTATGAACAATTTATATATTTAGTGATCGATATACAGTACATCCCTGGGCCCAGTTGTTCAAAGGCTGGTTAAGTTTAACCCTGGGTCTCCTTTAAGAAAAGGTAAACGGTCGTTTATAAATACCGTTTGGATACTTCTCGGAATTACAGCTAAAATTTCTCCTTGTAAGATTGGAAACAAAATTGTGGGTTAAACATTTAATCCTGGGTTAGTGCAAATCTGCTTTTAAACAACTGAGCCCTGGGTAATTAATCGATAAAACCAATAATCAATGAAAATTGATATTAATCGATATCAATCAAAACTGATTAACTGATTAATATTGGTAACTGATGGCTGGCAAATTGGTAACCATACATTGATTATTAATCGATGACGCTAATTATTATCAATTATATGTCTAAGTTTTTAAACTTAAAGTACGATTTCCTTGATGGCCATGGAAATATTGAAAAAACCGTAATCAATGGTCATTAACAATTTTCTGTAAAAAGCAAACATAATTGATGATACTCAATACTGTTTGATAATAATCAATATAATTAGGACATTTCACAATTTGACTTTTGATTAATCACCGATTACCACCTATTAATCAATATTAATCTACCAATTTTATCAGTTGATATTGATTAGCTAATCAATCATCAGTTTTTATCGGTTAATTACCCTGGGATATACATGTATTCGAGTATGCAAACATGTTAGTTTTTGTAAATTTGAGTAACCCGAGCTGAGGTATTACCTTGTTCTGTTTAGATTTTCCCCCACCAGTAGATAGATAGATTTCAATCGACATGTTTATGACTCTCTTTGTAATAAATTAAACCTTGGCTAAACTTGCGCAAGATTTGTTCAGTTTAACTTGATTTTCCCCCATATGTAAAATAGCTTGTGGGGTCGTGTAATATTATTCTAAATAATATTAATAATATTCTTAATGTTGTAAATTTTAATTTTGATAAACTATAATATTCTATTATAATATAATCTTAAAAATATATAATAAAATTCATATTATATATCAAAAAATAAATATGTGTTAATGGAAATTTCAATGGATTTTATTGCGACTTAAGGTACAAAACTCTTATTTTATTAAGTTTATATAAGTTCCAATATAGCTTAGCTCAGATCACAGGAAAATTTGAATAAAACTAAATGTTTACTAGTTAACTTTCTAAAAATCTTTGGAAAATATATCAAACTTATTGTAAAATTCATTTAGATTGCAAAAACATATTGCTGGACATCATTTTCAAGAAACTTGGAAGTTTTATTTGAAATATAACAACTATATGAGAAAATATATGAAATTTCTGAAGAATACAGTAAATGAATGCCAACTTGGCAAAAATCTTATTTCTGCCTCAGGCACATGAAATGGCAGCCTGATCAGGTTAATTGTAGATATATTAAAACAGCCTTCTCAAAATGAGCCAGTTGCCGGCTCAATGAGCCACCTCCTCTGGGAATTTGACCGTCTCCTTGCCGTCAAAAAATGTATTATTTTTACAAACAAGAAGAAAAGAAAAATGAAAATCGCCTCCAACTTTAATATAACCTGCTCCTCAGAAACATTTTGAGAAGGCTGGGAAATTGCCACAAATGAACAAAATTTTCCAAAAGAATGCAGCTAACTTTGAATAAAACTTTTCAAGTATAATACAATATCATATTAATTCATAATGGCTGAACCAATTAGCTAATTAGTTAAAAACAATGTGCTATAATTATAATTAGTGAAAAATAGAACTTGGTGAAAATGTTTCAAATGCCAATAGGCATAATTGAGCAAATGGTAAAAAAAATAAATTTTTCCACAACTATTCTCATTTACAGTTTTTTTAACTTGATGGGTAATTTTAAAGTGGGAATATGAGTGGTAGATATTCACTTAAATGTCTTTAGCAAATAGGTGTAAAACAATACCTGGCATTAAACATAAATAAATTCATGTCACAGTGATCATCAAGATAAGTTGTAAATAAATGATTTGATATCTGTAGTGGGTGATAATTATTGGAATAGTTCGAAAACTTTTCCAACACTTAACCGTCTCTCTCTATATATAATAAAATAAATTCATGTCACAGTGATAATCAAGATCAGTTGTAAATAAATGTTTTGATATCTGTAGTGGGTGATAATTTTGGAATAGTTCAAAAACTTTTCCAACACTTAACCGTCTCTCTCCATATATAATAAAATAAACACTAACAGATAAAACCCGTTATAAGACTGAGATTGAATCAGTTTAAAAAACTATCTAAACAATATTGAATTAATAGCAAAAAAAATATTTTTTATCAGTGTGATATCACTTCTTATGATTAAACTCAAAATGCAAAATGTTTTATGCACCCTGAATTTTTGTGAAAATTATGTTATAGAAAATAGTATAAAAATTATTAGTACCATGACCTTGGTGTAAGAACCTGTGTCTGTGAAGTTTTTTCTTTGTTTTCTCGCTATTATTGTTCATTGTATAATATGTGTTGACTTCATTGTTTTTTTTGTTCTGCATCACTTGTGAACTTCACAGATTCTCACAGCAAGGTACACCCAGAAATTATATGATCACATTTATTTTCTATGGTAAGAAAGATTTAACTCATTTGTTGTGTATAATGTTTTTGACAATAGAAAAAAAATTGTATCTTTTGATATACTTTCTGCATATCTATACTACATGGTCCCATGAGATTTTTATATTGTTCTTTGTATGGCCAACATGTACCTGAATTTGTAAACAAAAGCAAATTAGTTATTATGCATACCTGTAATAGTTGCCAACTACCATCCCAGCATGGTCACGATTTGGGTAGTGCCAAGCCAAAATGAAAGTCAGCGTCTCACCTTCACCTGCAGGAAGCCTGGCACTAACTGCTATTGCGCCGTTAAAACCATGTCCTTTCACAGAGGTTTTCAGAGATCCCTTCCTTTTGAATGATTCCCATGTGTCAGAAAAGTCATCACCAATAGCAAAGGTTGGTTTGTTTGTGTTAGCAGAAAGCACAGTGGTTGTTCCACTGTTTGGGAATTTACCAGGGCGAGTAAGTGTGAGGCTGTCCTGATTCTCTCGTCCTTTCCATTGACCTTTTACACCTACGATTAATAAAAACTCTAATTTCCAGCACCATTTTGAGTTTCTTTGTATCCAAAACAATTCATAGCAAAAGAAGGGGACTGGCACTATAGTATGGCCAATTACGTCACTTCCGAGACGGTCGCTATCTACCGTAAATGGATGCCGAATGAAATGTGCCGCCCAAAGCTCAAAACACTGACCTTACATACGGTATGAATGTTTAAAATTGACACCCTAACCCAGACCTTTAATTCGAAACTCATACCTTACCCTAGCCTGCAAGTTGGCTCTCCAGAAACGTTGGGGAATGAGCGGCGAGCGAAGCGGGCCGCGAGGGGAATGGGGAAAGGGAGGGGGAAGGAGAGGAAGGCACCACAATGCAAAATCGGGAAGGCGAAGGACTTTTATGACGTCAGAGCCTAATTAGAACCTAGACTCCGAATTGCTCGTCCAAGACTTAGAATTCGCAACTTTGAGCGCTTATAAAAAATAAATAAAAGTCAGATTTCAAAAATTTTTTCAGAAATTGAACCTAGATGTAATCTACTTTTGAACTAGCGAAGAAAAAAATTTTCCTTCATATGTACTTTAATAGGACTGGCTTCACAATTTGTAAATGCATTAGTAGAAAAAATGATACCCTATTCCAGGCTCGAACTAAATACAGAGCTCAAAAACCATGCACTGCGGGGCGGCACGTACCCACATACCTCTTGTGAGCGTGTACCCCTCGGGTTGTTTACCAATCTCGGAAAGATGGAATGTTAATTTAGTTTTAACTGACATAGGTCACTCAAACATTATAAATTTTTTGCTATTGCAACGATTGTACTAGAACGCTGAGATCTTTTGCGAACTTCGCCAAACTGCGTCGTTAAGGAAAAGTTCTCTTGGAGAACTTGCCATAGACTTGGAAAATATACATTGGAAGAGAAACAGATGAAAAAGACGAGTAACAATGGCAAGTTTACTTGAATAGACTGAAGTATAGTGTAAAAGATCACGTAGAGATTTGTTTTTAGGGTTAGTAAATTGTCCTTAAAATCAGTAGTTACTGCGACTCTCGATCGAAGTCTCGACTTTTGCAAGGTCGAGAAAGTCTTGTGGTCATGATGTTTTTGTTGGTGGTTGTTGACAGGTTTGTTACCTCGCACAGATTCATTCAATAACTTTATTATGGCGCGGAGACACAGTGCAACATTTCATCAGGTAACAATGCCCGGACACACGGTGCAACAAAATGGCGCAACATTTCTCGTGATAATGCGACGTGCTTAACCTCGCAACATTATAGCAATCAAAACAGCGTCCAACAAGAAATCCTTTAAAAAAGAAAACTTGCTGCGCGCAAATTTGCGTGAGTATAGCGCGTTTCAACTTAAGCTTTGTTGCGTGCAATGTTGTATGCAACAAAATTCATCGGTTGACACACGCTGCAACAAACCTGTTGCGCACAATGTTGCATGAAATGTGGCATGTCCGCGCCTTTAGCATTCTTTATACAACTGAATACTCAAACTACGCATACTTAAAAAAAATTTGGGATTTAAACGCTTGCATCAGTTCAATTATATACTTAAATGTGTCGGCCCTTGCAACGAATAGATAGCCATATAGGTTTAAATGTTTTCGGGCTTGCAAATTAAGCAAAAATATGTATCGCCGTTTTGCAAAGTCTGGTTGTGCACATGCGTGTAGGTTCTCGTCAAACCTTGGAGTAGAGTTCGGGAAGATTTTGCTTTTTAAGAACGTTTTACAAAGTCTCGCATTTACCATTTACCTCCCCTAACTTTAAAAAGAAAAATTGCAAAGATTTAATAAGTGTTCTCATACCAGAAGATGTACCGTCTTTATAAGCGTGTAGCGGCATGGTATTCTTTAAGAAACATGTGGTATCCCTGTGTTCCCAGCCCATACACGCCTCCTTATCGTTACACATTGAAGCACAAACGGAAGGCGATATTACGTTGGAAATCGTCTCCAGATCTCCTCCATTCCTCGAAGTATCTAAATGTACAATTCACAATTATTGAACGCAGTAAAAAAGACTTTCATCACATTTTCAGTATTTCAAAATATGTTTATAGTGTTTAGAATTCTAATTTAAACACTCTGTTGTCTTAAGTATAAAAAAAAAATTAGTACACATTTTTTTATTTATTTTCAATTGCCAAGGAAGAAGTTACCTATTCTTCCTGTAGCCAGAGTTAATATTCAAAGTTCCTGTATTGCTTTTTAATTTTAAGATAGAAACTATTGTCATCTATGAACAATCGAAGAAAAATTCCAAGACTAAGTAAGTATGCTTTTTTAATAATAATAAAAAAGCTAGGTATCTGTGACGTAGCAACAGTTACACGTACTTCCTTTGCTATCATTAGTGTTTACAAGGAAAAACATGACAAACAAGTTAATGAAAACTGAATATTCTCTGCTTCTCGCAGTGTTTTAACCATAAACGAAGAAAATTTTGTTTGGGCAATCTTAGTATTGATGAACCTGAAGTGGCACAAGTTCTACACCAGCACTTCAGAATGGAATTAATGCTTGGTCAAAAATGACAGCTGTCCCAAAATTGTCTTAATTGCACATTTCAAAACTTTAAAGTCGTAACAGCAACCGCGGGAAACTGTTTAATTCCTGAAATTTAGTATTACTGAACGGTTCTACATTTCATCTAATTGATAAAAAAATAAGGGATTTACGGACTTTAATCTGTCGGCGAGTCAGATTTTGACGTGAAAGTCATATTTGCAAAGGAAAGAAAACAGGAGTACCTGGGAAAAAAACAGATTGAGATTCAACAAATTTTAGCCTACAGGCATGCGAAGCCCGGGACTCGGTACCGCTGGACGAAAAGATGGGAGGCGCGACTGATGACAGCAGCGCCAACATGATTCCCGATAACGAAAAATCTCAAAATGTGCAACTGGACTATTCGGCAATTTTTTGTCAGGTAAACTGCTTCAAAATACTACTGAAGCTTTAACTTACAAATATTTAGGTTTAGTTTATTTTTTATAAGATGCTAATAGTCTAGCAGGTTGGCAAGCGGAACTTTTTTAGTTGAAGACAATTCGTGCACCATTAAAGCAAACTAAAATAGAAATGGTAAAATTCCCGATTTTGCATTGTGGTGTCGTACGTGTAGAGCTTTGAAAATATGGGTAATCCGTGTGTTGTAGCTTTACATGTAATAAAGAGAATGTACGACACCACAATGTAAAATCGGGAAGGCGAAGGACTTTTATAACGTCAGAGCCTAATTAGAACCTAGACTCCCAATTCCTCTCCAATTGCTACTTTGAGCGCTTATAAAAAAACTAATAAAAGTCAGATTTCAAAACTATTTTCAGAAATTGAACCTAGAAGTAACCTACCTTTGAACTAGCGAAAAAAAAAATTCCTTCATATGCACTTTAAATACTCGAAAGTTAAGGAATAAAATCCCATTTGAGTCAGTAATTTTTTCACTGACTTGAAGTAAGCGTTGGTTGTACTTTACAAGGTGTCTCAAAAGCTTAACCTTCAGTTACGTGTATAAAATGTGTGAGAATCTTCTAACATCATTATCCCTAACCTCGGGCTGTTCGTGATAGTTCGGAGTGACGAGTTTGCGAAAACAATGGTGGCTCCTTCGCGTTTTGTAGAAGTATCAAATGGCTATTTACAATTGAACTTCTAGTTAGTTCAATACTCGAGAAGACAAAAAAAGCTACTAAGTACGGAATGAAAATATTCAATGGTAAGTTACAAGCATTAAATACAGAAATATTGTTACTTTTTCATAGATTTCTTTTACGGATTCAAACGAGGGTTGCAAATTGAAAAATTCACTCGCTTAGTATCTCCAAATTAGCTCAATATGTTCGAAAATACTAAAACATTTCCTCGTAGTCCATGCGGCCTCGAGGTGTAATTGTTAATTATCATCTCTTTTCAAACCAAATGCAATGTAAATCCTCAGGTACAAATAAAGTTTGTTGTTGTTGTTGTTGTTGTTATCACTGATATGAATTACCTAAACAATTTCTGTTTTAGATTGCTTTAATGATGCACAAATTGTCTTAAACTAAAAAAGTTCAGCTTGACACTGCTAAACTACTACTATTTGACCCATGTAACAGAACCACAGACGTTCTGGATTCCGAATTCCGACACTCTTGATTCCGGACTCCCACTCTCTGGATTCTACATTCCGACTTCATTATTTTAAATTCTTCTCTTTTGTATTTAGTATTTTAAGATTAACCTAAATTGCTGGATTTCAGCTTTAGATTATCAAAAGCATTTTTCAGTCGATCTTTTTAATCCTTTAACGTTTTTGGTTTTTTTTAAATACAAGGACGGGTTTCATTTTTAGACTCGTGCCGGCCGTGTAGGCCTGGCACGAGTAAAAAGTTGTTATTGCTTGACAAACGAAACTTCTCTCTTCGCTCTAGTCTAGGGTCTAAGGAATTCTTATATTATTTTTAGAAAAAAAAATTTGTCTATCAAAACAAGGATTTCGGATTTTGATTTCCTTGGACTCCGGATCCATCTGGATTTCGAATTCTATCATTGTGGATTGCGGATTCCGACAGTCAAATTCTACTGGACTCCGGATTTCGGATTCTGTTTCATGAGTCGAAAAACACGACTTACCCGGTTGCAAACCAAGGGGAAGGTTAAGCAAGAAAGATATATCAACAGCCGTTTCCGTCGGGTTTCGAATATTCAGGGTAAATGTCACGGCGGGTACGAATGAAGCAGTGGTCTTTCTTGTGTGAAGGGTACCAAATGCGTACAGCTCAATCGATATTCCATAAAAACTGTCATCAACAACGACCAGTTTAGACACTGGATAAGCACCTGAGTATGACATGGCTTGGACACCAGGAAAGCCCTTGGGAGGGTGGGTGCGTAGAAGGGATGATTTAGAGCCGTGTTCAGATTCGACTCTCACACCAAACATAGCTAAGTCCAAGGCGCCGCGGCCCAATTTTGCTGAACCTCCGGGAGATTGATTCTCAAGCGTCCACTCACTGAAAGAACCATCTGCTCGAATTTCAAAAGAGCCTAGGAAAGCATCAAGATAAAAATACCTAACCTTATTCGCCTATAAATACATCAAGATTGATCTATAAGTTCCTATGCAAACTTTAATCTATTTAGTATAAGGTCGCTCCACACTCGGATAATCTTAGATGGGATTTTATTAGGTTTAATCTCGTCCTACCATTATTCATCACGCAGATATAATGGCTTTAAAACACTTTTAAGACTTTATCAAAACATTGCATTTTAACACAATGTCGAGTTGATAACTGGAAATTTCCCATACATGCTATAAATATCACTTTTATGTGAAGCCTATTTATAAAACTTTATAAACGCGATAGTTTGGTTGGCCATACCACTCTTCTTCAGATGGGTAAACAAATATAAGATTGTTACCATAATCAATCTTTTATTTCTTTGAAGATTTTAAGAAGGTCGGTATGACCAACCGAAGTATTGTGTACAACATATAGTTTTCACTTCATGTTGTTTTTGCTTTCGTAATGTTTTAACGTCATTATAAATAATAAAAGCTGCCAAAAATCTGAGAACTCAAGTCTTTGGTCGGTTAGGTTATTTGTCTTTCTAATATCACGGTAACTTTTCATTGGATGGGGGCAGAAAATATTGAAAAGAATTGTTCCTTAATGAGGGCCACGTGTTAGATTATTCACTGGGTTAATCATGTCACTCTCTTTAAATAAAGTCCATTGTATTGTATTGTATTGTTTTGTATTATATTGTATCGATTCCGCAGTTGATTCAAGTTTACAGCTAAATATGAGACACCAAGAATTAAAAATTTGAAACCTGTTCCAATTCCTCCTAATGGTACAGCTGAGCGCAGGCCAAGGGGTGGAGCAGTGCCTGAGGGAAGTTGGTACAAGTAGGGGTATGGTGAGAGTCTATCTGTTGTCCAAGAGTAACCAGGCTTGGTAACGTTATCTGGCTCCACATACAGACCACACTGTTGGAAATAACCAAACTGCAGAGAAGATCGAACTATTGATGGACCATTCCGAAATTGGAGTGAACCCAAAAGAGTTCCAAGGTCTCCTAATTTATGTAGGAAAGAAAACCAATATTTAACTAACATTAAAAACCAAAAACGAAAATGTTTTCTTATCTCCTTAATTTGTTTTTGCCACCATAATTATTTGGTAAACTTGAAATGTGATCTTGTAAATCAAAAAGTCGCACAAATTAACGTGCTTTTGTTTGTTGATGTTTTATGTACTCAAAGATTTAACAAAGTGGGGGTTAGCAGAGTATATAGAACAAGGCTGAGTGGACAATATCGAATGTAAACACCCATCAATTACAGCTCTAATGGAAAACAACAAAACCTTTATATTCTAAGTTTGCTTTATTTACAGATTCTATATGAATCTATGCCTGTGGCTTTACTGAATTGTAATTTATCTGAATAACTACGTTTCTCTTTAATTGTTCTAAGACTTAACAGAAATTGAATTTGGTGACCAAAATTTGAATAAAAATAATAATAATAATAATAATGATAATAATAATAATGATAAAGAATTTATTTAGGCGTCAAGTATTAGTCTTTCTAGCTGGCCAAAGGCCTACTTATTAGGGACACCATCATTACCACTCTATAAGGTGGACGGAGACATTTCACATTCAAACAGACACACAAATATAAATACAATCCCCGAGGGCCTGCAGGTTAACGTCCTTATCGGAGAAGACGCAAAAGTCTAACCATTTGCAGATGTTAGAGCAGAGCACTTTCTCCTCAATTTTTTTAAGACCTTGAGTGTTGGTCCGGCCGGGAATCGAACCCAAGCCTCAAACACAATAGACTGGCATCTTAACAATAGACCATTTTACAGTTCCTGAAAGGTAACCAGGATTCTACATAAAATAAAAGCTTAGGGTGACCTGACACAGTTAGAGAAGTGGAAATTCTTTCTTATGATAGTTATTTCCACTTCTCTAACTGTGCAAGGTCACCCCAAGCCTCAGTTTCATGTAAAAGCTTGGTTACCTTTCAGGAACTGTAAAATGGTCTATTAGGCTAAATAGACGGCGGTATGATCCTTACAGCCCCGATCCACAAACAGCACTTAGTTTCTTTCTTGCTCTTATTATTGTAGCATGAATCTGCTATCACTAACCTTGCGACGGGTCGGGTACCACAGTTTTTTTTGTAATAAGGTTTTCTTCTGGCGGTTGAACCTCTATGAAATGATGCCCGAGAACATCCTCGCTTAAACCATTGTGGACGTACGCTAACACTGGGTTGAACTGGGATGATTTTCCACCGATTGATTTACTCTCGCAGTGATGTTCACTCTTACATTGCACACTGTAACAAGTGCCCGCCATTATGACTGCCACGTCACACCGGTGAACGCTACAGCAATATTCCACACATTCTGTGATGTTATTAGTTAGCTTCTGAATTGTAAACTTACCAGCATCCATTCCTGCTCTAAGAGCAGAGTCCTTTACAATTTTTATTGCATAACACTCGCCTTCTTGTTCACTTGCTACTAGCGAATCATTGACACTTTTATCAGCTCTCAGTTTTGATTCCCTACTCAACCTATTTGCCCCAATGTTTTCTTGTGATTCATTCTTTATTTTGACATCTTCTTTATTTTGTAATGCGGACATAATTTTGTTTTTGTTGTTAACCTGGAATTTTGAGCTGAAAGAATTTTTCGCTTGTTTTGACTGCACTCTCTGTCTTTTCCTAGATTGTGTTAATGGTCTCTCCAGATTTTGACCAAATGCACTGTCAATCATTTTTGTCAGATTTGTACGGTTGATGCTATCTTTCTTGGGTGCTTTTGTTTTATTAACTTTCTTTCCTGACAATTTAATTTTCTTGTTTGTCAAGTACTTTTTATACCCTCCATACTGCGATTTAGTCACGAATGGTTTTCCTAGTGACATAGAAACACGTGTCACATGCCCCTTGTCTTGCCCATTACTCATCTCCTCTAAAGCTTTGATGATCGTTTCGCTTTCGTTCCCAAACGCTTTAGGAGTTTTCGACCTTTTGCTTGGTTGTTCTTGCCCTGTTGATTAAATTGGACAATGCAATTCAACAGAAATTTTAACGAACAAGTTCTCTGCAACCAAAGTTAAAAGAGTTAACTGGTTATAAATCTAGATGACTTTCTTTGTTACAAGTCACTGTTCTCCTTTTCTCTATTGAAGCATGACGTTGACGGTGCACAAATAACAAAAGGCTTTGAGATGTAAACGAGCAAACGCCCAAAAGACTAATGAAACATCGCACCTACAACAAAAGATCCTAACCGTGACAGTGCACACAACATGAAACAAAAAAACACTGTAATCTTCTTTGTAGTTTGCAAAGTTTCATACACAGGTCACTCTAACATCTTTGCTGCAACAAACAAGCCAGCGATACTAAAATACATTCAACTTGAAGAGTACTTTTGAGTTTTAAATGCTCTTATTTTTAAAAGTTGTAATTCATGGTTTTTCAGGTCCATTATCATACAGGAGTTATCGGGATGAGCAAGATGTGTGAAACATTTCTATTAGCCGTAGCTCCAGTAAATGAGGAACTCAACCCCTGTAATTTAACATCCCGAAAAACCATTCACCTTGCTAAAATATCATATATCCAAGGGTTATATATGATATTTTTCTCTTATTTCTTTTTATATATCTACACACCGAACGCATTTCTAATGCATTTATCTACACATAACTCCATATATGCTTATCTAAAATTTACGTTGTTCAACTTACCAATAGAGAAAAATATCGCCCTGGGAACCCCCACAGTTACCATCTATATAACATTGTCCGGCTGCGTTACAAGGGTGGTTGGTCCTTGTGGTGTAGTGGTTAACAAGTCGGACTAGTAAACCGAAGATGTGGGGTTCGAATCCCGCCTTCGACTTAGTTTTAGTTCAGTCCTCGTGAACTCAAACAAATCGCATTGATCCATACTTAATCAATAACGTCACTGTTAATTTGTACGAATTGTCTTATTCCTCCGTGACCGGAACTTATATTGAAATTTCCCGCTAAATTACTGAACCAGTTCGTGAAAAAGCCGTGACATTAGTCTACAGTAATAGGGATTTGCTCCAATTATGGTCTCCTGTCAAATGTTATTAAATTTCTTATAAATTATGCAAACAGAAAAACAAAAAAATATTTTACTCACTGTTGTCTTGATTATAGGGAGCAAAACCAAAGAACGCAGCAGTGTATGACCGCTGACCTGGCTTACTGGGCAGGAGTAAGCAAGTATGTTGCCTGCTACATGCAATACTCTGGCAATATTTTCCGTCAAATAAGGCAATATCACAATGTTTTCTTAAAAAGCAACAGCGATTTGCACACGTTATTAAGTCTGGAACTATTCCATGGTTTATGCTAGAATCAGATTGGTCTTGGCTTAGTGTAACTTCTTTGACTATAACTGATGGACTACATTCTCTTGGTTTTCTTATTCCATCTTCCACACCTATAAACAATTGCTAAATGTAAAATTGTTTCTATTAAATTGTGAACATTTGTACGTTTAACACTATGAACAATGCTTGCTTCTTGCCAAAGCACTGACTCAAATGCTTATTGGATTGCTAAATAAATTAATAAACAAATATAGGGATATTTATAATCGTTTGGGTGGATTGATAAAGGAACAATAAATTGTGGATGTAAAGGTGAGTGCACTAATGGATTGATATGCGATGCAGGGATTTCCAACCCATGACGGAGGGAAACTGAATAGTTCATGATAGATAGATGGATGCGTGGATAGATAGATGGATAGATGGAGGGTTGGATGGATGGATGGATGGATGGATGGATGAATGGATGGATGGGTAGATTGGTGGTTGAGAGTGTAAGGATGGTTATGTCAATGGATAAGTGGAAGCAGGGACAAACTTCTAATTAAATGAATGAATGGTTAAATTAGATAAATGTGCAGCTGCATTTGTTGCCACCAACAAATATTCGTTACATACACAAACCAGCTATTGTCATTTTACTGACTGTACAATATTGAATGTGAAACAACAAATGTGGACCAATCATTCCGTGAAGATTTGCTTAGAATGTCAATCATACATGGTTCTTGCACTTTTGCACCTCAATGTTACATCATATTTTTTATACTCTCTATTATGAAACCTTGATAGGCCTTTCTTAGGAACTAATTCGATCTCTGATTATTTTCTTTATTATTTATTTGGAGTTTTCAAACATTTCTCTTCAAGCAGTTTGAAGTAAAAACTGCTGGTAAGATACTTGCTTTTTGTTTTGGTACAAAGCTAGGCTAGAATTAACACAAAATTTGATATATTTATAGAAAAGAGTGTTAATGTACTGTATGTTGTTTATAATCAAAAATAAAAATTTATTTGGTGCAATAAATCTAAAATGAATAACTCCTGCTTGTCCATAAATTCACAATGTGCTTACCTTGAACTAAAAGTGGGCTCAAACAGAGCATAAAAACCTTTAAAATACATAAATCCATTTCTCAATTCATCAAGTTCATGTTGTTTATTTTTTGGTTTGTATAACCATGGCAAGACGATTTGAGCTGGCGAGGATTTTGTATATTTGCTCATGCGTAACGAGTGCCAGTTCCGGTTTCTGTGATCTTTGAAAAAAGGAATTCCAAATCTCAAACAAGCAGGTGTTTTTGTTAGTCATCTTACGGATGAATAGTTTGTTTGTTTGTGTTAATAAAGAAGTGTTAAGTTAAAGTTATGAATAAAAGTTATAGATAAATGAAAGCAAACAAGTTGCTTATTGTGTGAAAAATGAGGCTCAGAAGAACGAAATTGCTCAGGATAACGCTTAAAAAAGGTTAAACTTAAAATAATTCTGATTGAAACTTTACTAAAACATGTAACTTACTTTTACAAAATGCACAGTAAAAACACAGCTAGAGACAAACTAAATATACAGTTTAAGTTGCAGTTAGGACTGCAGTCAGGATCCAAGTCAGCATCCAAGTCAGGATTCCCATCGCAATCGCAATTTGGATAGCTTATTTCTGGGTGACAGAGTTTTTACGAAACAAAATTAAAATGTGTCAAACTTAACTCTGACTGCTTCTCAAATTTCATCTTTTCAAATTACACTCAAAATGACCTCAAACATTGTATTATACTGATCATCTATGAGGTTAGCGATAAGATTCTTTTTGTATAAAAAGTATTGCTATGTAGAGATAGATAAACTCCCCAGAAAGGAAACCGTTAAGAAATTCACGGGGTAAATAAATTCAAAGTCGAGAATTTTTTGAATTGTGAAAGAGCAAAGACAACTAACTAATTACTCGAATATTAAAATCATTAATTATTCTTGGGGGTAAGCTTGAGTCGTTTGGATTGTAAATGTTTTTAACTTAAAATAATGTTTTTTGCGGGATTCAATGATCGCGCAGGCTACTTAGTATTACTGATTCATCAAATGTAAAAACAAATGATTAACAAACGAATGACAACTACTCTAAGAACCAAACTGTATTTTTCAGATTTTTATTTTGAACTAATTAGCGGACGACATCAAGTCTAATGGTTTCAATATCATTCATAGCGTAGAATGCATATTGTTATCGTGCTGTGGAATTTTTTGAGGGTGTATATGACAAACTGTACATTGAGTGTGCTGCGCATGCCCCATGTGCTGCTCCGGTTTCCGTTGAAGATCTCTGTTCATTGGAATGAGTAAAAGGAAAGCCACCACCATTGTAAAATCTTCTTTGATTGCATTTAGTCTCAATTTCCCAGCAAGAACAAGGCAAATACCACCTCCCATTATACCTCCTCAGAATCCCCTGATTTTAAGAAGATAAAAAATTTTACAAAACGTTTTAAATACAAACACTTACAGAAATTGAAACGAGGCCTACTTAATGTCATTAATTTGGCATTTAAAGAAAAAAAGAAACGGCTAAGGCTTTGTAAACAGGCACCTTTAGTGAAAATTCAAGCATGAACAGTTCTTAGCAGGTAAACCAGGAAAACAAAAGAAAACAATAAAAGAAAAAGACAAAGAAGGGGGAAAAGGAAGTAAAAGAAATAAAAACAAAAAAATATATCACTCTACTGTTCCAAAAATGTTTATAAAAAAATTCCTATATTTACATATTAGTGTTTAGATTAGTGACTTCCTGAAACCCCTGGGTGAACTTTCAAATTTTGTTTACCTTGATGAAATATTGTTTTCGTTTATCTAAGGAGTTAATTAAACCCATAGAAAAGCAAAAAATAGCATAAAGAGGGACGGATTTGAAAGATTGTTTTTCGATTCAACGCCATGTTTTGGCGAGATGGCATAACTCCACGAGGCTGACAAGCTTAGCGTTGGTAACCCTGTGTTAAAATTACTGGGAAACCTAGGCCTCAGTTCGAATTCGACAAAATATAGCCCACAAAGTCCAAAGTAACTGTGTGATCCACTTATACTTCTGTAAGCCAAAGTATACTTCTGCCAGATAAATTTTTGAGCGAAATTCTTGAGCGATCCTAACTGCGATCTTGACTGCGATCCTGACTGCGATCCTTACTGCATAATAGCAAAGCTCAAAAACACAGAAGCACCGTTTCACATTTTGCAGTGTATATCTACAGTATTGTCCCAAATAGATAGTACACGTAGTCATGTAAAACCAATAAGACGACGTTCCTCATGATCAGATGATCAGCACTGTTTTTCAATATTTTGCCGGTCTTTTTGTTTCGATATTGTTTTATGTCAAATCGCTCACAGAATTAAGAATAAATTTAAAAGAACAAAGTTAGGTTGAAACATCCAAAACAGGCGAAGTTTACTGGTTCTTATAAAAAAACGTGTTTAACCCTAGTACCTACTTTCAGTCCTAGTTGAATTATTAAGTTCTCCCAACTTGAGCCTATACTTTTCATTGAACAAATTTGAGAGAATTTCACTTTTAATCTTCAGTAGCTTGCTATGTTTGATCATTTCTCATTTTCTCATTACTAAATGTCCTATTTTGTATTAGTTATTTAAGGAGAAGTTGAGTGTTGATAACTGATTGAGAGTGAAAGAGTACAATAAGTTTGTCAAATAGGCACAAAAAGAAGCACAATGAAAAGAAACATTTTTCTTTCTCTTGTAATTATGCTCTCGTTTGTTTCACAAGTTTGAGCATCAGTGATACTGTGGGATTGCAAATTGACCCTCCCCCCTTACTTTCATTTTTGCTCTTGTTACATAAGAGACATGTGCGAAAAGACAGTTGAGAGTGAACCTTGTTGCTCGAGTTGTTGTTCAAAGTTGTTTTGTATGAAACTATTGTCTCAAAATTCAACAAATAAAAAAAAAACCCAAGTCCTGGGTAGTTACAATACACGCTAAAGCAAAGAGCACCATGCAATTTACCTCCGCCAAGGACGTTCTGTTTTTGCCGAGGTTTGCCTTTGTTTGTTAGTTACATAACTCAAAAACGTATTGGCGGATTCTGATGAAATTTTCAGATGTTGTCAGAAACAGGACAAGGAGAACTGATTAAATTTTGAGGGTAATTCAGAAAAAAATCCTGGATTCTGGATCAATTTGAACTTTTCAGCACACAAGAACACTCAGCGTCATTTACAATTGTATGGCTACAGTTGTAATTTACACTTGTAGTAAGACTCGTGCTGCACGTGCAAATTCCAGTATTAGAATTTTTTTCTTGAATTCTTGTATTTACAAAGGCTGTAATGTTGCGTTGGGATCACAATATGCTTGGAGGAGGTCTACGCTCTCTGCATGAGTGCTTTTCTAGTTTCACGTGTGCCCACAAGGTTTTCAAATGCCTGGGCTTATTCTTGTGCTTAGCTAGTGTGAGCCAGGTATTTGCCTGCATTGATAACCAGCCAGTATTAACCTTGAGATCTACCAAATGAAAATTGGGAGCCTGAAAATTAGAAGCCATTTTCTTGTAAGGAGGCTCAATTATTTAATTAAATTTAAGTACAATTTTTAAAGAACCATCTCAGGCTGAGGTTCCGAATATATATGAAAATGTTTTACATAGAGACGTCACTGAAACTCTTAAATCAACTTAACAACGCAATATATAACACAAGAAATCTTACGAGTGTTTCACGTTTAATTAAAAAATGCAAGGCGCATCGTTTCGCAATGCTTTTATTGTTTATAGTATGTTGTTTTTTAAATTTGAGTTCCAAGCAATAAGAACAGATTTAAGAACAATTTGCGGCTGAAATCACTAAAAAATAACTGGTTCTTATGAAGAAGAGTGTATATTGTAACTAATTAGCATCGACTCTTACGGACATGTTGATTCATTGTGTCATACAAGGGTCTACTCGAACAAGCTATGCAGGAACTAATATATTGTTCTTAAATCTGTTCTTAGAAAATTCAGGTGGGAAAACTGAGAATGTTTTTAATATAACTCATAGTATTGCTACGATATAACGCGCTCTCTGATTGGTTCAAATCTATGCTTTATTACACCGATAACGTTATGGCTTTCGCTTGCTTGTTTTGCCGCTTGTTTTGCTATATCATAAAAACATTAGAGCACAACTTTCTATGACTTTTTGGGCGAAACAGAGCACTTGTGATGTTTGGAGAGACACTCGAAACGTTGTAAAATAACTCGCCTGCGGTATGTGATTTTACAACGTTCTCGTGTCTCTCCCAACATCACGCGTGCTCTATTTCACCGATAAAGTCATAGAAAGTTGGGCTTTAATGCTTAATTAATAATCAAAATTATTATTTGAAGACATACAACACACTTTGTTTAAAATCTTTATTTTCTAAAACAATATTTTAAATGTAATCGCAATACCCTCATAGTATAAAAATCTACATATATTTTAACACCCAAGATCTTTTCACAATGCGTAATTAATTCAGCAGCTGCGTCATTTCCGTAGTTCAACTGCTGGTATAATTTTGTTAATCTCTTGAAGGTTGCTGTATACAACTGAAACGTGTTAGGAAAAAAAATACGGAGAAGTTTTACACATTAATAGTAGGAAGATGTTTCAAGTTGTGGAAGAGAGAAATGAAAAGAATTTTAAAACTGAAACTCTGCCTTCTGGAAGCTTTCAGTGCAGAACTGTTTGATTAATTACCAATCTTCTTGAGGTAAGCTTCATATCCTGCCTTCTGGTAAGCCTTGGCTACATTGACTTGGTCACTAGCTTTGTATATTCCTCTCCCAACAATAATAACATCTGTGCCACGATTAGTAATCACCTCCTCTGGGGTAAGATACTGCTGACCCAAACTGTCGCTTCCTTCTTCAAGTTTTACACCAGGAGTCATATGCACAAAGTGTGGGTCATCACTAAGTTTTGATGTGCAAATAAACCCGATGACAAAGTCTTTGTGTCGCTCTGCCATTTCAACCGTCAATTTTGCGTATTCTTGTGAAGCAAGATTTCCCTTGGCGCTCATCTGACCGATGAGAACGCAGCCTCGATCCTGTGCACCAACCTCCTTTAAGCCATTCACTACTCCATCTCCCGGTAATGCATGGGCATTTGTAATGTGGGCCCAGTTAGCAATTTGGTATACACCTTTGCCATACTGAAGCTTAACGGTGTTTCCAATGTCAGCAAACTTTCTATCCTCAAAAATAAGGAAGTTATGCTTGATTGAGAGTTTTTGAAGAGATTCTACAAAATCCAACGTGAAATCTTCCAGAATATCAACATGAGTTTTTACCATGCAGACATAAGGTCCGACCACTTCAACGAGATTTAACACTTTCTTCGCTGTAGCAAGGTCAGCAGAAATGGCAAGATTTGATTTCTTCATGTGTATAATATTAAATAACTTCTTAGTAAGTGGATGAGTTGCACAATTCTCTCTTTCTTGGTAACTAAGATTCTTGGTTGCTTTGTTAACGTCACTTTTTAGCAAACTTGGCACTCCCTGAAACTGATTCTTGTCAAGAAACTCTGTCACTTTTGCTTCCATTTCTTTGTCAATTTTGTTAGCTGCCACTAAAACTTCAATCACTTTCGGCAAAGTCAGGGCACTGTGCAGATTAATACCTTGGGAATAGAGGCGTCTGCTTCCTCCCTGATATCTATCCAACAGTACTACTGCGTCATTCACCTGAAAAGGGAATATGCCAATATATATTGCCACTGAATACACTACAATAAATGCGATCTTTAATTATAAATGACAGTCATGAAAATTTGGATAGTATCTTAAATTGTTTGCTGATGATGCATTATTATACACATCAATCAACACCAGGAATCATAGTGCCGTCCTACAGAATGATACTGACAAATTACTATCTTGGAGTAAGACATGGCAAATGCAGTTTAATGTGAGCAAACATCAGACAATGAGGAAATCTGGGATGAAGGAACCTGTGTTGACGGCTTATTACATCGATGGCCAAATGCCATATGATGAGAATTCCTAGGAAAAAGGAACTTGTTTTGATGGATTATTACATTGATGGTCAAAAGCTGTTACCCGTGAGGAACCATTCTTAACTGGGAGTTCTGTTATCTAGTTTCCTTAGATGGAATTTTCATGTGGAAAATAATGTGGTCAAAGCAAACCATTCTTATGGTTTGATAAGAAGAAAGCTTTACCCTTATTCTGAAAACACAAAGCGTTTAGCTTATACAACCAATGTGAAACCAAACTTGGATGCTACAGCTGTGTGGGATCAGCACAGACAAAAACATAAATAAAATACTACATAGGTGTTTCTACATATCTATTTATAAAACTGTTACAAACAAGAACAGATTGACAAAACTGAAGCAGTCCAACAACGTGCTGTCAGATCTATCAGAGATTGTAACAGACATTCTTCTGCTACAGTCATTAGATATTATAGAGGATAGATGTAAAGCCCATCAATTGAATATCTTTCCTTTGGCAGCTAATAATTTGATTGTATTACTTATCAGGGCTCAAAGTTTTGTTTTGGCTTTGGGAGCATGTGTGCTACCAGATATAAATTTCTAAGCCTCTTATTTACATATTATATATATACACACAATGCAATCATACAATGTGTAACCGTACATCCTGTGCCCAAGTTCAGGAGCTGCCATAAAGCCATATCCCATTATGGTGGTAACCGGGAGGGCACATTGCATAGTTATGTATATGCATACATATTATATCATATTTATTAGGTAAAAAAATATACCACCTGAAATTGTAATTAATACTTCTATTGTAATTTCTTTATATATTTTTTTTATTATTGAAATGATGCAAAAGCATTGTCAATAAATATAGAATGATGTAGATGTAGAAGAACCAAATGGCTTAAAATTGAAAATAATTAAACAGTTTTTTTCAGTAAAAATCAATACAGATCTCAACGAGGGCTAATTACAACCACTTGGGAAATAGCTCTGATGCCTCAAACCACCATAAATGACCAAACAACTAGCCATGAAGTGCATTTGAAAGTGTTAGCACAACAAAATCTGTAATAACTGCTATCTCAGATTTTTGTGCACATATTGCTAAATATTACATGCAATGAGCAGTTCAAACCCAAACACATAAACGCTGAAAACAAAATAGCATTCATAATTATAACAAATAGTATACTCACACAGGACTCCATGCTAACGGTGAACCAAAATATAGGTCTGGCCCAGTAAATTTATGGAAAATTCAGTGTTTACTTAGTAGACCGGCATGTCTACTAGGTTTAAAATTGGTACTCTGAAGTGCTTTCATTTTGTTTTGAAATTATAATTATAATAATAATAACAATAACAATAACAATAACAAAAACAATAATAATAATAATAATAATAATAATAATAATAAAGTGAATATTTTAAGAATGATTTTTGAGGTGGGATGATTTTTGATTTTCTTTTTTCTTGCTATTTGGCCATACTCATTTTGTTCCATGCTCAAATCGGATTCTATTTCGTTTGTGCACTTGCACTGCATTCCGGGGCATCCCTTCAATCCCACGTGCTCAGTCATGATTTGGCAGTGAAGTGATGCAATGTGGAAATATTTACCGAATATTGTAAGTAATCCTGCTGAAACAAGGCAAAACAAGAGAAAGGGGACTGCACAAAAGTATGAAAAAACAATTGGATGACTTGATGACCATGATGCTGCACAGTGATCCCATTGAGTCGTTTGACCCTGTGCATGTTATTATGAGTTGGTACCGGGAGGTGACAGGGCTTGGAGAACAGGTCTTCTTGCTGACTCCACAGAATGGGCAGCAAGTGATGCAGATGAGATTGAAAGTGGAATTGACATGCTGCATAATGCATTGAATGATATTGCATTTTGAATTTAATTGCAAGCAACTTACTTGAAGTCTGACATTCCTATTTCCTCGATACATGGAAGCTCAGTGACATTATGCTAATGTTATTTGTCATACATGTGGCAATTGT